>VMDO01001894.1:43868-186706 GCA_007922755.1 Pedetes capensis | reverse complement strand
GTATAAAAAAGATGATCTTTCAAGCTCAGACACTGTGTGACCTAGTGAAGTTATTTGACTTCTTTGAGCCCTAATTTTCTGAGGTTTAACACACTAAATGTGTTAGGCGTAAGAACAGGTCTCAATACACAGTAACTCGAGAAGTAAAATACTAAATACTCCATGTTTTTCTGCGTATCTCTTTAGGATTTTTTTTTTTTTTTTTTTTGCCAGGCACACCCTACAATCTCAGCACTTGGGAGGCTGAGGCAGTAGGATTGTGAGTTTGAGGCCAGGCAGCCTGTGCAACTTAGACTGTGTCTCAAAACAAAACAAAGCAAACAAACAAACAAACACAACAACAAAAGAAGATTTTTTAAAAAATATTTTGCTGCTCAAATAAATCTAATATAGATGTCTAGAATAGTAATGTGTTTTCATGGTGATCATGCTCATTGGTGATTTATATTAAAATATATTGGCTACATCAAAAATGTATAAAGAAATACTTCTAAAATGGAGCCTGAAGTAGGTAATGGTGGGTGTCATTATTTATAAGAAAGAACTGTTTACCACTGAACTGGATCTAATTTAGAAACTCTGGTAGACGAAGTTGCTTCAGCTCTCTTGAGCTCACATCTTAGTGAGAATGATAGACACTCAGGTGCCTCATCCCCAAACAGGAGGAAAGGTCTCAGATTGACCCACACAGCTTCGTCCATGGGTGAGACAGAGTTCTAACTTTTATTTCTTTTCTCTTTGTCGGGTAATGTGAGTAGAATGTATCAGTATCTCCATCCACAGGATCCAGGAAGCTAACTAGGACCGTAGTACAATAACACATGGATTATGAATGAATGAATGAATGAATGGGATTAACAGTTGCAGCTGCTAATAAGAGCTGAGGGTGGCTGGGTGCTGTGGCTCATGCCTGTGATCTTTGGTACTCAGGAGGCTGAGACCGGAGGATCACAATTTGAGACCAGAGGCTGCCTGTGCAACTTGGTGAGACCCTGTCTCAAAATAAAAAAATAAAAATGAGGCCCAATGGTAGAACACTTACTTAGCATGTGGGATGGCCTGAGGTCAGCCCCTAGTACTGCAAAAATAAATAGAGAGAGAGAGGAGGGAGAAAGTGAGGACTTATTCTGTGCCTGATGCTGTGTTAGGACTTCGCTTGGCATAGAGGTTGAAGAACTACCAGCTCTGGAGCCGCGCTCCTGGTCCTAAGCGTGCACTCGAGCATAGTACTTCTGTGTGCCTCAGTTTCCCCTCCTGTGGGATTCCTCCATACCAGGAGCCCTCTCACAGGATTGTTCTGAGGCTTAAACGGCGAACATGTGAAAGCTCACAGCACACCATCTGGCAGGCTGGAAGTACTCACCAGGTTAGGTACTGTTGATTCCTCCTAGAACTCTCTGGCAGAAGTACACCCCTGTTTTGTGGATGAGGAATCAGGTGCAGAGGTTGGAGGGCTTGCTCTGGGCCACCTGTGCCTTTATTGGGGGTGGGGAGTGAGCTGCAGGTCTGACTCTGCAACCAGGGTCACAACCTTCATGCACTGCAACCATCATCTCTGATGATACTGTCTGTGCCGGAGGGACCTGGTCAGCAATGACCCTTTTCTGTTATCTTCATCCGTAACCACTTCCTTCATTTGGACAAGAGACCAGCCTTCCATCTATGGCACCATATTGGTTTCCTATTGCCGCAGTCACAAATTACCATGAAATATGGGTTTACACCACACCACTGAATTATCGCACAGTTCTGGGAGTCTGAAGTCTGAACTGGATCTTTTGGAGCTAACGCCAAGGTTTCAACAGGTCCAGGTTCCTCCTGGAGGTCCTGTTGAGAATCTGCTCCTGGCCTTCTCCAGCTTCCAGATACAATGGCCCTGCCTCCCTCTAATAAGAATTCCTGCAGTGGAGGATTGCAAGTTCGAGACCAGAGGCAGTCTGTGTAATTTAGTGAGACCCTGTCTCAAAAACTGAAGAAATGGGCTTGGGGTGCAGCTCAGTGGTCCAGCACTTGCAAAGCATGCAGGTGCAAGGCCCTGGGTTCAACCTCCAGTACCACAAAAAAAAAAAAAAAAAGGAATTCCTGCAGTAACCCAGGATCTTCTCCCCACCTCAGGCTCTATAACCTGGTCACACCTGCTACAGGTTCCAGCGATTAGGACATGGCTCTATTTTGGGGGAAGGGATCATCCTGTCTGGCACCCATGTTCTTTTGATCATGCGTGGATGTTGCCCTCATACTCGTTTCTATAGTGCTTCGAGGCGACGGCACGGCCTTTGGAGTGAGGCAGGATTAGCGCCCATCCCTTACCAGTCTGGGAGCCAAGCGAGCATCTCACATGTCTGTGTGGTGCCCCCACTTCCCCATCCCCATCCCTCCTTTCTCATCTGAAAGCTGCAGGTTTCAGAGCCAGTGTTGCGTGGCTGTTGAGAGCACAGGATTAAGTAGTGGGTGTAAAGTGCCTGGTCCTACTTGGATCTCAAAAATAGGAGCAGTTCTGATGATTACTTTGCGATGATTTTAATGCTTTTGTAACAACAAACAGAGCTCCGTGACTCAGCCTGGTCAGAAGGAACCAGGCTCTGAGCAGGCGGGTCAGGGGGTCCCAGTCATGGCCTGAGGAAGGCAGAAAAAACAAACCTGGCCCCCACACACCAGCACTAGACTCGGTGGGGAACAGAAGCTTTATTGAGCTAAGCGGATGATGGGCATATGAAGTACGAGGGGAAGGTGAGCGGAGATCAGCTTGTCAAACAGCGTTTTCTTGTGAATGCTGCAGATCAAGGTGGCCTTTTGTCACAGCGTGTGTATTAAAAGAGGCCCAAAATATTTATGGCCCCTGTCAGGCCCAGACCCTCAATAGCCGCCCTGTTTGATCGGCCTTTTGCAAGTTATGTGATGTATCCAGGGGGATTTAGGTATAAATCTTCCAAGCGGTCCATTCGAGAAGGGAGAAACCACTGGGAATGTGAGAGGGTGGAGCCGAGAGCGGGAAGGCAGGACATTCCACCCCTTTGCAGAGTCACGGAAGTTCAAATATGGCGCACGGCCATGCCTGGCCCTCTTCCTCCTTGGGTGCCATATTGCCAGGGTGAGCAGTTGGAGATTCATGGCAAAGGCTGAAGGGATTCTTTGTTCCCAAGGGAGCTGCTGTGCCTTCTAACTTCATCTGTCACCCTGTCCTGTGGTCCCGGCCATTGTGGCCCTAGCTCCTCAAACATTCCACACTGGTTCCACTATAGGAATTTTGGCTTTTGCTGTTCCCATTTCTAAAACATACTCCCTCTAGGTCTGTGGTTGCCTCCTTCCCCGGCCTCCAGACCCTCACACTGCATGGCTTTGTTTTAAGGTCTTCATAGAACCTATCACCGTCAGAAATGGCCCGGCTCCTTTATTTATTTGTCTGGTGTCTCTCTCGTCACTTGAGGAATATGTCTGCCAAGGTAACAGAGACATTGCCTCTCACTGATTACTGTCATGCCAGAGCTAGGACGCTACCTGACACACAGATGGCATTTATGATAATAATCACACATAGCACATTTCATGTGCCACCTCCTGTTCTAAGTGTCCTACATGCATTCATCATTCAGCCCTCTCAGCGAATCCATTTTACAGATGAGGAAACTGAGGCATAACCTGATAGATGAAAAAGTCAAATAAATAGATTCTTCATACATATTTGCGGTATTACTGAATTGATTCAGGAACTGTATGGATCATCTCTTACCACCATAATTTTATATAATACAGCACCCTATTTCTTCATGCTGTTGCTAAGAGTGACAAGGAATGGGGAGAACACATTTGTTTTTGTTTCCTACTTTGGGGGAGGATAGAGACTGCATGTTATATTCTTGAAGAGTTGCAGTGCACATTGATTGAGCATCTCAAATGTCAGGCTCTGCTACATTTTATTCTGACATCTCAAAACCGGGCTGAGAAGTGTGGCATCAGTTCCACTTTCGTTCAGGTTGGGAAACAGACCAAGAGAGGTGAAATGATTTACTCAAGCCTGCCCAGGCTCAATGTGGTGTTTATTTCTCCCGAGAGCCTCCAGAGGAAGCCATACCCCCTGCCAGGGTGCCTGGGCATAGTAGGTGCTCAACAAACGCTGGCTAAAGAGATGAAGGAGGGAAGGACGCTGACCTGTGAGGGTGGGCATGGTGACGCTCAGCTTACAGACACGGAGGCAGGAATGAAGCAAGATGCAGTCCAAGGTCGCTCGGCCAGCGAGAGTCAAGATTCCAATCCAGACGGTTTCAGCTCCTGAAGCCCGTGCTGTCTGCATGGGGTGGAAGTTAGCCGTGAGGACCTCAAGACCCCAAATGTCTTCTCCACATTTAGATCCCCACCAGGAGACCCGCAAGGGAGAGGACGGAATGTGCATTTGTAAATCCTTAAGCGATGCTCACTTGCGTTTCTCCCTGGACAGTGTCCTGAGTGAAACACCGGGCTCGGATATTGTGCCTTGGCTTTGCCCACATGGTTCAGACAGGAAGGGCTGAGAAGGAAAGAGTGCTCCAGACAGTGCCATGCACCACTGACCCTCAGCTGATGGCGCCGAGGGGACGTCCCATGGGATCATGGCTTGCCCACAGCATGGCAGTGAGCCCAGTGCATGGACGTCCACACTGACCCCTGTGGCGAGGAGGCAGCACCTTGTCCTCTCTGTTGGAAAAGCCACGTGTGGGATTCTCACAGAGATCTTCAGTAGCTCCCCTGAGCCGGCTGGATCGTAGCATTCATCACACCCTGCCTGGCTCCTGTCAAGGGCAGCTATGTGCAGAGCAGGGGCCCCCCGTGGCACCATCCCTCTGGGTGGTGGTGCTTGTTCATTGTTTACCACCCCAGCCATGGTGGTGATCTGCTGGACCACCTCGCAGTCGGTAAAGCCACCCACCTGGTCCTGCTTCCGTGTGAGTGACTTGAGCCGCATTCGGCATTCATTCATGCCGGCCATTGACTGGGCTCCTCCCACCAGCCAGGCTTTCTGCTGAGCCCCAGAGTACAGCAGTGCACGAGGCCATCTGGTCCTGTTCTCGGGGGACACATTCTGCCTGAGGGAAGACAGGCACTGCCAGGCAGATAAATAAAATGATACCAGGTAGTAGAAGACTGCGGTACAGCAAAGAGACTAAGGGCATGGAGAAGCAGGTGGGGATCAGGGACGCCCTCCACATTGCAAAGGAAGGAAGGGCGTTAAAGGGGCATGTTCAGGCTGAGGGGAGAGCAAAAGGAGAGGTCCTACAGTGGAGCAAACTTGGCAGCTTGAAGAGCCCCCAAACTCAGGCAGTGCTGCTGAACTCTGATGAACATGGGGACAGAGTGAGAAGCGTGGCTGCCTGGGCCACCGGGGACCACACGTGGACCCGGATAGGCCTGGGAAGTGAAGGTGTCTCGCTAGGAAACCTCGTTGCTCTTGACTGCTGGGCAGAAGTGTGGAGCGTCCTACTGGTGTCCTCTGCAGAGAGGGTTCATTTCTGCTCAGTGGTCAGTGACTCAGCCCCTGCAGCTGCTCCGGGTGGGAAAGAAATGAGCGCTCATCGCAAAATCCCCTCCATCCTTCTCCCTGGAGAGCACCCACCAAGGTCATTAAGTCACTCCTGTGGCTGTACTCCCGTGGGTTCTTCAAGTGGAAGGAAAGAGAAGGGAGTAGGTGGACCCGAGTTCAGGGTGCTTTGGCCCTCATGTGGCTGTTGGGGTGGAGGATTCGGGTGGAAGGCGCAGAGGTGCTGGGAGCAGACAGATCTGTGTTTGACTCTCCAGCCTGCCGCTTGATGGCCGTGATTCTGGATGAGTCCCTCCGTATCTCTGCACCACCGAGGCTCAACATAGGAAGGTGGTTGGGAGGACTGGGAATGTGAAGGGATGCGAGGATCTGAGGTTCAACATCAAAAGGTGGGTGTGAGGATAAAATGAGATAGTAAGTGACCACCCCTAGGGCGAGGTGTTAGACGCTGGCAGACATGTCCAGCCTGCAGCCCACGGGCCAGGACAGCTGGTACAGCAGCACCACAAATCTTTTAACGTCATGTTTTTTAGTGCTTATTTTCTTTTGATTTATTATATATAGCACTAATTACATAATTTATGTGCAGTCCAAGACAATTCCTCTTTACTCGATGTGACCAAAAGGTTGGACACCCGTGGAAAGGTTTCCCTTTCCCCTTCTTTTTTCAGCTATGAATGGAGCCCAGGGTCTCATGCATTGCAGGAAAGTGCTGTGCCGCTGAGCCTCACTCTTGCGCAGTCTTTTAGGAGGCTGCTGTCTAGTACAGAGCAGCAAACCTCACCACTCCTCTGGTAAACACGTTCCCGTTCCTGAGCGACGAGGAGCAGGGTTGAGCTGTGTGACTTTGTGTGGTACCGTGTGAACCATAGCGTACACAGAAAAGGATCATTGATAAAAGGAAGGAAAAACGGGTGCATGCTATAACACAACAAACCTCAAAAACGTTACGTGAAATGAACGAAGCCACTCATGAAAGACCACATCTGTTTGACTCTATTAATGTAGAATATCCAGGAGGGACAAACTCGTGGAGGAAGAAAGTAGGTTCATGGATGTCTAGAGTCTGGGTGGGTGTAGAAGATAAGAAGTAACGGATGGAGACAGGGTTTCTTGTGAGGGTGGTGAATGTGCTCTAGAATTAGATTATGGTGATCGTTTGTACAATTCTATAAATACATAAAAACCATCATATTGTATATTGTGAGTGAATTTTATGGTCTATAGATTTTATCATGATAAAGCTGTTTTTAAAGAAAGGTACAGTTTCGTTACTTTTGGAAGTAATAAAAAAATTTAAAATAAGACACACTAGGTGTTAGTACAAAAAAAAAAATGCACCAGTCATCTCAGAAGATTCCCACTTACAGTTCACCTGTTCCCATTTTGTGGAATATTAGAAGGAAGGACTGAAAATTGAAGTCAGTGAAGGAATTCCTGATTTGGGGAGGGTGGGAGTTTTAGTCCTTTTCTGAGTGTGATCCTACACAGTCACGGAAGTGGGAAGGATTCCTAATTCTGTATGGAGTTCCACTAACATCAGTTCAAACGTACATGTTAAGAACAAAGTAGAGCCACAGTCCTAAATGACTGCCCAGGGTCAGGTATGGTGGCTGTCTATCTTCAAGGAGTTGCTATGTGGCCTTGTAAATCCAAATGGGATTCCCAGGACCATGGCTGCATTAGTCAGGGTTCTCCACAAAGAAGTAGGATCAATGGGATGTATATAGAGAGAAAGAGACTTAGGATAAGGAATTGGCTTGTGTGATTATGGAGACGGACCAGTCCCAGACCTGCAGTTGGTGAGCTGCAGACCCAGGAAAGCAGTGGTGTAGTTCCAGCCAAAGCAGCCTTGTTGTTGTTGTTAGGTGCCGTCGAGTCGGTATCCAACTCATAGCAACCCTCATAGGGTTTTCAATGGCTGACGGTTTCGGGATTGCCTTGGGAGTGGATTGCCAGGCCCTTCTCCCATTTTTGCGGTGCTGGGAATTGAACTCAGGACCTCAGAGACTGTAGCACAGTGCTCTACCCACTGAGCTAAATCCCAGCCTAGAGACCCAGAAAGGGCTGATGTGTCTGGTCGAGTCCAAAGGCAGGGAAAACTGATGTCCCTGCTCAAAGGCAGCCAGGCAGGAGGAATCCCTCTTATTCACAGGACAGTTGGTCTTTTTCTTCTATTGTTCCTTCAGCTGATTGGAGAGGCCCTCCCACACTAGAGAGGATAATCTGCTTTACTCAGTGTATTGAATCCAGTACTAATCACAGGCATGAACTCCCTCTCTCTCTCTCTCTCTCTCCCTCTCCCTCTCTCCCCTTCTCTCTCTCTCTCAGTCACACACACACACACACACACACACACACACTGATGTTTGAACAAATATCTGGGCACCCCATGGCCCAGGCAAATTGGCACATAAAATAAACTATCACACAAGTTCAGTGAAATGTCCCGGCCCCTCCACCCTTCAACCTGAGTTCCTGGAAGAGTTGGCAAGTACTACATTCTGTCGTATAGTCTAGTGCAATTCAAAGCACAAACTCGCAAACCAAAGGCCCTGGCAAGTTTCTGCAGGGACAAAAAAACTTTACTTTCATAGACCCACTTTTTTCAATCTGATCTATCTAGAAACATTCACACACTCCTCTTTCTTTTTCTTTTTGTTTATTGCAATTTTTTTTTTAAAGAAAATGGCCTATCACAGAATATTTTGACAAATGCTGGAATAATATAATGTGGGATTAGGCTGGACTACAAGTATGTATGTTAGGCAGCACAGGGAAAAACAAACTCTGCCTGGTGGGTCAAAGCAAGGGAGCAAGAGAATGAGGAAGGCTTTCTAACGAGGCGTCATCTGGGCAAGTTATTGAGGACCAAAAGTTGCTCATCTGGCTGACTGAGCAGATCTAGACAGAAGCTGCAGCATGCAAAAGATCTATAGCACACTCGTGGCCTCTCCCTGCCTGGGTGGGCAGCAAGGGCATTTCACTTGTTAGGGTTGTTTCAGTAGTGTCCTTGGAGACAGATACCCTCACTGACCACCAGACCCACGTGGGCTTTTGTACCAATTGAGTCACATCTCTGGGGTGTCAACCTGCATCTTGTGCTGAGTCCATCTCTCTGAAATGTGTGGTCTTGCTTTTCACCACACTGACATTGAGAGAGGCAGATAGTGATGGCCTGGGGATTTAACCCTTATGATGTCTGTCTATCACATGAAGCCATCTCCTTAGGGAATGAAAGGTGCCCTGCATAATAGATGTTTAATCCCAGCAGCCGCGGCGGCCTCATCTAGCAGAAAACACAGAGTCGGGGTCTGGATTTGAGTGCTGCTGCTGGCTGGTTCATGGGCTGGGATTTAGCTCAGTGGGTAGAGCACTGTGCTGCAGTCTCTGAGGTCCCGAGTTCAATTCCCAGCACCGCAAAAATGGGAGAAGGACCTGGCAATCCACTCCCAAGTAAATCCCAAAACAGTCAGCCGTTGAAAACCCTATGAGGGTCGCTGAGTCAGATACCGACTCAGTGGCACCTAACAACAACAGCTGGCTGGTTCCCCAGATACTGTAACCATAGCAACCAGTCATGGATGCGACTGTGTGCCTAGCACTGCCTGCCTGGGGAATGCCTCACACACTCCATGCCTCCATCTCTGAATGCGTTTAGGATAAACTGGATTATCCTCACAGGTCCCAGGTCAGAAATGGATCCACTGTAAAAGGAGGATGACCTTTGCCAGGAAAGGAGGAAGTGGGAGGGAGCAAAAGGAGAGCAGGATGAGCAGAAGGAGGGATGGAGGTCGGCTGGGAAAGGGGGAGGGTTGTCGTCCAGAGGCAAGGCTCTCAGGCTCAATCCCACCTGCTCATCATGGGATGACTCAGCCCACAGACACCACTACTGAGGCTTCGGCAAAGCTGAGGACGTGCTCCCTCCAACACACCCCTCCCAAAGGAAAAGAGAGAGGGAAGCAGACGTGTTTGATATGCATAAAGGTCATCCACGTAGTCATCATGGGAAAAGTCAGAAATGGGCTGGACTTACACTCATTCTAGGGCTAACCTTGTTTTTACTTTGAATCACATCTTGGAGGTGGTATTGGACCTCAGAAGGTCTAAATCCAGCTGTGGCTGTGCTGAGAAATTTTCCGGTAACTGCTGGGAGCAATCTAATGGGGTTGGAAAATGTTGTTCAGAACGTGGGGCATCAATTAATTTTTCTCAGGAAATAATAAGAGATGAGGTTCCCACCAGCCACCCAGACCTTATCATTTCAGGGCCCTCCTAGCACTTGACGTAAGTGCACACTGCTGGCTGAGGAAGTGTCAGCCACAGAATTGAGGGAGGGGGTGAGATGACCCAGCAGAACCAGGAAGAGGGCAGGACAGCAGATCCCCGAAGGTGTGACATTATTAGTGAGGATGAGACTTCTTCTACTGTGCCCACACATGGGAGTGGCTCCTCCCCAAAGAACTGACCTTTCCTTTCTTAAATTCATGAAGGATTACAGAATAAATAGGAACTGGTATGATATGTGGGTAGATGGATGGATAGATGAGTGGATAGATGGATAGATGGATGAATGAATGGGTAGGTGGGTGGATGAATGGATGAATGAATGGATGAGTAGGTGGATGGATGGGATGGATGGATGAATGAGTGGATAGATAGATGAATGAATGTGTAGATGGATGGATGGGTGAGTAGGTGGATGGATGGATGGATGGATGGATGAGTAGATAGATGAATAGATAAATGAATGAATGAGTAGGTGGGTGGATGGATGGATGGATGAGTTGATAGATGAATGAATGGATAGGTTGATAGGTAGATGGACAGTCAAATGGCTGAGTGGACATCAACACCAGGTAGTGAAAAGAGCATTGGTCATGAATGGCAGAGCCTCTTAGCCTCCCTGATCTCAGTTCTGTCATCTTTAAAAGGGGAGGGGGAACCCTGGCCCTCCTCAGCTCCAAGAGCCATAAGAAAGCTGAAAATAAAAGCCAGACACCTTTGTTTAGCCAAGATGCTCTGTAGTTATAAGGAATTATTATCTCTGTAACCTCTTCCCTTCAAAGACTGCCTGTAATCCCCCACACTGGATATATATTATGATTAAAGCACAAGAGAAGTCAAAATCTTAGTAAACTCTGTGATCACTTTGGAATTCCTCCAGCAAACTCTGCATGGATTTTCCCCCTCTCAGCTCCCAAGCAATTTTTCTTATGGTGGAGGCTGCCAAGATTTTACGGCTATTTCGTTATCTTATCCATCCAGATGGTTAGCAGTAATTTATGCCGAAATAAATCTGCAAAACCTCATTTGTCTTATTGCTCCATAAGCATGAGGTGTAAGGCCTAAAAAAATTCTTAATATATAGCTTCCTGAGAAGGCTGAGGTGTGATGTTACTCTAAGCTTTTTATGCAATTTGGCTGGAAATTCTGTTCTTCTATCCCTTGAATTTGTATATGAGCAAATTAAGTTGTTTGGTATAAGAAACCCAAACTTATTTTATGGCTTTCAATACATACACTTGTCTCATGTTACTTGGTTGCTTTTTATTGGGAAAAAATTAAGCCATGATTTATAATCTGATGATAAATTTTGAACACCTTTCCTCTACTTTTTAAACATTAATCATGAGGTGTAATATATAAGCTGGTGAACAGGGATCCAAATACCTACTAGCTGTGTGATCTTAGGTGAGTCTCTCAGCCTAGCTGAACCGCATTTCCATCACTTAGGTGAATATTGCCAGCAAGATCACTATGAAGATCACATGCTGTAATGTAGGGGGAGCACCGGGTATATAACAGCACTTAAAAATGCTGTCAAGTAGAACTGTGGTAGCTGAGCTAATGAAGGATTCTGTGTGAGAGACGGTGCCTGGACTTTCATTTGGAACATGTTAGATCAATGCTGGGATTTGTGGGTGGTGGTGGTGTTGTTAGGTGTCGTCGAGTTGGTGTCCGACTCATAGTGATCCTACTTACAGCAGATGAAACACTATTGTCAGTGCTTCTCTGCTGTTCATAGGGTTTTCAATGGCAGATTGATTTTTGGGAGCGGGTTGCCGGGTCCTTCTCCCAAGCCTACACCACTTGGTGTTCCCACGTGGACTCCCCTCCAAGGACTAACCAGGCCCGAGCCTGCTTAGCTTCCGAGATCTGACGGGATCAGACACCATAGTGCTACGGCTGCAGGCTTTATACCATTAGTGTTGTGCTTTTTGAGAACATTTCAGGAAGATGGTGTGATGTTTTCTGATGGGTCCAGATAATCATTCAAAACATTTTCAGGTAGTAATTGATAGAGTTGGCCTGACTTTTACTAGAGGTCAAATAGATAGCTGCTCAACCTCTCTGGCCATGGTCCTAGGAGTGACTGACTGTCCCGAGGGGCCAGGCTATGAGACAGTTGTGTTCTAGGAGACAATCCTCTGAATTCCTTTACTTAGTCAGGTGCAGAAGGCACTACGGACTAGGTTATTGTTGTTGTTGTTGTTAGGTGCCACTGAGTCAAGTCATGTCCAACTGATAGTTACCCTGTGTACAACAGAATGAAACACCATGACACTGTGCCACGCACATGATCTTTTTATGTTTGAGCCCGTTGCAGCCATTGTGTTTCTTCCCATTTTGAGTCAGGCCACATCAGCAAATGGAGGTCCCAGGGGATTTACTCCATTCCCATCATTTAGATCAACTCCACTTTGAGGAGGCACCTCTTCCCTTGTCATTTCTTGAATGTCTTCCAGCTTAGGGGGCTCTTTCTCCAGCACTATATTTGACAGTACTTTTCTGCTATTCATAGGGTTTTCAAGGGCTGTTTTGGAAGTGGGCAGCTGGGTCCTTCTCCCTAGTCTATCTAAGTCTGGAAGCCCTGCTGAAACCTGTCCACCACGGATGGCCCTGCTGGTGTCCGAAATCCCAGTGGCATAGCTTTCAGCATCACAGCAGCAGACAACCCCCACAGCAGGACAAGCTGACAGACACACGGGGAAGGACTAGGTAGCTGGTGGATAATTGCTGCAGTAAAGAATGAAAAACTTGATTTTAAGACTGGGCCCACAGAAATTCAGTTACAGTGTGTCACTTCCTGTGGATTCTTTATTTAAAACTTTAGTATTTCTGGTCAAGTCTTGAAACTGTTCATACCACTGTATCAAGAGACAGTAGCTGCTAAGTAGAGCCTTTTGGATTTTTGTGTTGTGGTCACTGTTTTGTTTAAAGGTTTTACATTTTCAATCTCTTCCTCTCTGTCTCTCTGGAGGAGTTGGTGTGAAAATTATGTAGGTCCTAATTGCCAAGGTACATGGTCTTTCTCCTGCATAGATGCCACAAACCTACAGTTAACACAGCAACCTTCCTGGCATCACCAAGTACTAAGAGTGGTTGTGATAAGGTCTAGGACTTAGGAGTTGCATTGGAAACTCAGCAGGGCACCTAGCAGATTCCAACCAGCTCTTCAGGGGCCATTTCTAAAGCATCCAAGTGCTTAGGACTTGTCTTTTTCTCATGTGGGTAGTCAAGATAGTGATTGTTGACTGAATTCTCAAAAGCACCTTTTACATCAGAGGCACTAAGTCCATGTGAGTAAATCCTAGACACCAGAGCAGCAGTAATGATTAATAATAATCGTTCACATTTATTGAGCACTTACACATCTTGCTAAGTGCTTTGCTCAAATTTCCTCATTTCCGTCCAACCCATGTTACAGATGAGGAAATTGAAGTCGAAGTACTGAAGAACTCGCCTGAAGTCATAGCTAGAAAGCAGGAGGTGAGGTGAGGATCCCAGGGTGGTCTTCAGAAAATTTCCAGGAATTGAACAGGTGCTACAAGTTGAGATGGAACAATCAATGTCAAGGTCAATTTTGCACACGATTCCTTTTTAAAAAGTTACGTTTTCTGCCCAGAATGATCATATTCCAGGTAGCCCCAAAGAAATGTTTTCTTTCATGTTTTCTTTGGATTTTAGCAACACCAACAGTATATCCAGGCTGGGATTTAGCTCAGTTGTTAGAGCGCTGCACTGCAGTCTCTGAGGTCCTGAGTTCAATTCCCAGCACCACAAAAATGGGAGAAGGACGTGGCAATCCACTCCCAAGGCAATCCCGAAACAGTCAGCCATTGAAAACTCTATGAGGGTCGCTATGAGCCTGATACCGACTCGACGGCACCTAACAACAACAACAACAACAACAGTATATCCAGGAAAAATAATCCATTGAAGTCTTCAGGCATGCGAGCCACGATTTTCATACAATATCTGCAATTTTGCATTGGAGGGTGGGTGCCGGCTATGCGTTTCTGGCTTTTGGCTGTCCACGGAAGGGTGAGTTCACCCTTGAATTTGGCAACACTGTGGTCATGTATTCTGTGCGTCATTTCCCCTCATGGCATCAAGGGGGCCTTGCAATTCTCAGAAATTAGAAAGCTGTGGTTATTGATGTGGTTGTTAATGAAAGTCCCTGCATATGCTTTCAGAACCCCCAGCTATCATAGCAGAGGGAAACTATAGAGACCCACTGGTCCTCTTGTTCCATTGAGGTGCATGGGCTCAGGTGCCTGTAGCTGGTATGCTGTAACTGTGAATGAAATAGTTTGCTGTTAGAAAACAGGGCTCACACAGATTCCTAGCACTCTGGTCTTAATCCTTGATCACAAGCATTTTACATGTGTATTGTTGGCTTTAACACTTACAGTTCCTCTGTGAGGTAGCCCCTATTCTTCCCATTTTATAGATGGGAAAACTGAGGTGAGTGGAAAGTTAAGTAACTCAGCTCTAGCTTCTGACTCAATATATGGTGAGATATGGTCCCAGGACCACGGCTTGACAGCCCCAGAGCCTGTGTACTGAACCATGGTACTCCAGGACTCATTCTGATGAATTAGGAATTCTTCTGAATAAACTCTTTGCCTTTTCCTCTCACTTGTTTTTTCTAGAAACATCAGTTAATGCTAAAAACTTTAACCTAAAACATGGATTTAAAAACGTTTGAGATATTCTCAAGATAACCTTCAGACAAACGTGCAGAAAGAGAATGTTGAAAATCCCTAAGGGTGTTCAATGAGGAGCAACATGATTTCTAATAACAAAACCCCATAGACAATAAACAAAAATAGGGGTTTGGTTATGTAAGTTTTCTCATAGCAATATAACGAAAACTTACGGATCTGTTTTGTTACTGTTCTCATTGTTAGTTTGGTTTTGAGACAAGGTCTCACTGTGTAGCCCCAGCTGGCCTTGAACTCTCAATTCTCCTGCCTCAGCCTACCAAGTGCTGGGATTACAGGCCTGTACCACTGTGCTAGTCTACGCAGAGCCCCTTAAGATGATGTTACAGAATAAAATTTATAGACCTGGGACAATGTTAACATGCTATGACAAAATAAGAGTTGGTAGACTGTGCCAGGTGTGGTGGTGCATGCTTATAATCCTAACAACTCAGGAGGCTGAGGCAGGAAAATCTCAAATTCGAGGCCAGAGGCAGCCTGCATAACTTAGCCAGACCCTCTCTCAAAAGAAAAAAATAAAAATAGGCTAGGGTGCAGCCCAGTGATAAAACACATATAAAGTATTGTGAGATCCTGAGTTCAACCCCCAAGGACTGCCAAAAAAAAAAAAAAAAACTGATAGACTGCTTAGGTAGTATATGATGCCATTCTTGAAATACACATAGAAGAACATTCTAGAAGAATGTATGTCAAAATGTCATCAGTATTTCATCCAACTACTAGAAGTTATAGTGACTTGGGCTTCATTCTTTTCTACCTTTCCTTATTTCACTCCAAGTTGTCTACAGTGAGCAAAGATCAGAAAAAGAAATTTTGATACTGAAACAAGCATTGGCCTCATGATACAAAATCTCTCCCTACCCATCTTGAAACCTCAGAGTCATAAGCCACCTGCTGTCCCTATGCTGTGTATGCTGCTGCCCCAGATCAAGCTGGTGCGCTATGCTCTGGTTAATACTGGTACATGACTTAGCTCCCAGCATCTGTGAGGATGAGGCAAGGCAAGCATATCTTTTGGAAACTCTTTTTCATGTATTCATTCAACAATCTTTTAGTGAGCACTTGCTATAGCAATATAATTAACAATAGTAACTGTATGTATTTGCTGCTTCTCTGTGCTGGGCACTGTGTTGGCTGCTGCCCAAGGCAGACTAGGTCCCTGCCCCAAGTTAGAGAGCAGATGGGGAAGACACCCAGCCTAACCTAGTGGAGAGGTTAGGGCTGCCCTGGGCAAAGCAAAACGTCAGAAGACCATCATAGCAATGTACAGCCCAACACATCGCCACGTTCCACTCCGGAGAGAAGCCTCCACCCCATGCTCCTCCCCTTCTCCCTCTCCCCGCCCCCACCTCTCTTGTTTCCTTTCTATCCCCCCCACCTCTTGCACAACATGTGAGTGTATAATTTTTATTTAAAACCACTCTGCAGCTGGGCATGGTGGCACACATCTGTAATCCCAGCAACTTGGAAGGCTGAGACAGGAGGATCACAGGTTCGAGGTCAGAGGCAGCTGGCGTAACTTAGCAAGACCTTGTCTCATTGTAAAAAATAAAAAATGGGCTGGGGATGTAGCTCAGTGGCAGACCGTTTGCAAAGTATGTGCGAGGCCCTGGGTTCAACCCCCAAGTACTGCAAAAAAAATTTTTTTTTAATTAAAAAAAGAGTACTGTACAAAAATCATACTTTAGGTCAAAACTAGGTCAGCTCTACCTGGGGAGCTGGAGGAGTTTGCCCAACATTCTCAGGCGTATTTTTAAATCATCTAATAGCAGTTGCTGCTTCCCATTCAAGTGGCTCAGACTCCAGTGACTAAGGTGAGACTTAAAAATACATTTTTCCCATGTAGCCACAGGAAGTCAATCGGGTAGAGGAAGGATTGAGAAGAAAGAGCAAGGCAGATTTCACTTCCATTAAAATAACACAGTGCCCATAAGGAAGGTGCCGATGCAGTTAATTGCTTTCTTTGAAATGAATTAACAAAAAGGATTGCACTGGGAGCCAATGTTCAGGGGGCCCTTGCCGGTGTAGACATTCCTTTGCTGTCCCAGGGCCTCTGACTCATTTCATTTCTATTTCTCTTTTCAATTTGCTAAAAACCATTCTATTTTTTTTTTTAATATTTCCTTCATTTGTTATTTCTTGATGGATAGGAATCACAGTTGCTTTCCAACTCTTGGAGTCGTTAGGTGCCACTGAGTCAGCTCTGACTCACAGCGACCCTATGGACAACAGAATGAAACACTGCCCGACACTGTGCCATGCCCAGCACTATGTCAGTGCTCTGCTATTCATAGGATTTTGCATTTGGATTATCTCGGGAGCGGGCTGCCAGGCCCCTCTCCCCATTTTATGGGGCTGGGAATCAAAACTGGGCCTCAGAGCATGCAGAACTCAACCCTAACTTCCACCTCTAGCTCCTAGGAGAAATGGATGTGTTAGGTCCCACATCCAAGGCCGTGCTCCAGCCAGTCATGGAGAAAACATTGAGACATGGCTGGCTTTGGAGAAATGGGAGCAAGAGATGGAAAGTGGACCAAGGGGTCGACACAGAGGCACATGCATTTAATCATAGTGACTTGGGAGATCGAGGAAGGAGGATCACTGGTTCGAGGCCAGAGACAGCCTGTGCAATTTAGTGAGATCCTGTCTCAAAAATGTTGTTGTTGTTAGGTGCCATTGAGTCAGTGTCCGACTCACAGTGACCCTATGTACAACAGGCAAAACAGTATTATCAGTGCTTCTCTGCTATTCATAGGGTTTTCAATGGCTGATTGTTTTTTGGGAGTGGGTTGCCGGGCCCTTCTCCCAAGCCTATAGCACCTGGTGTTCCTAGGTGATCTCCCATCCAAGTACTAACCAGGCCTGACCCTGCTTAGCTTCTGAGATCTGATGGGATCGGATGCCACAGGGCTACAGCTGCAGGCGTCTCAAAAATACAAAGTAAAATATGGGCTGAGAGTATGGCTCAGTGGCTGAGCACTTGCAAAAAGCATCCGTGAGTCCCCAGGTTCAACTTCCCAGTACTGCAAGAGGGTGGGGGGAAGGAGGGAGGGAGGGAGAGAGAGAGAGAGAGAACTGACAGAGAACGTAAGCCTGGAGCAGGATTTTTACAAGCATAACATATCTCACTAGAGTTAGTGCGTGTAAGAATCATCTCTGGCCAGCATCAAAGCTTGGTCCTTTCCTGTCTGAAAGAACTCATTATTGACTATGTTGAAAATATGAGGCACCACATAGACCATCACCAGCTGTTTCCCCAACTCCCCTCAGGTCTGGAGTCAGAAGATGTGGGTTCTAGTTCCAGTTCTGTCCCTGAGGAACAGGTGGCCTTGGACAAGTCTCCAAGGTCTTCTGTTTCCCGCCTAGGAAAATCTGCCAGTGCACAGTGAGGCATGGGGACTGCTGGTGGTTTGGCTCAGCTCATTCTAGGGTTCCCTAGGCTCTACATGTGCCATAATGGTGCCAGGATCTGCGTCCTGTCGTCTTCTCCAGTGAAGTGTTCCTAGAGAGCATCAGGTGGCTTCTGAAGTGAAAACTGAACCTTCAGCCCAGCCACTGTTGGATGCGCGTAACCCAGCATTGCCCAGAGCCCAGTCCCCAGCCCGGCAAATCTTATCTTCATGGTTATGTGTCTGTTTTGAATAGTAGCCAGTAGTAGTTAGTATTATACTTGAAAATATACCTGGTATATGAAAGGCACAATTTCACAGATGTGGTTGCCTAAAGGCAGGCCAAAGTCACCAGGCTGGTCTGGTGCAGACCAGGTGAATTCCACATGCGGGGCTGGGTACATGGATGTGGCTGAAAACGTAACAACTTGGTGAGTGACACTGTCAGGGAGCCACTGTCCCAGGCAAGGCCCTTCTGTCCTCTTAGCTACAGATTCTCTGCAGGGAAGTGCCCTGCATGGGCCAGCCCTCGGGTAGCCTCCTTGTTATTTAAATTTTATCATCGCTTTTAAAATACATACAAGATTTTAGATATTGAGAGCAAGACTATGAAGTCATGCAAGGAATATGCCTTTCTTCCTGAAAAGAATACCTGGCCTTGGACACACAGCAACTTCCCCAAACGCAGTTCCTGCTCACCATCTCTATGTTGAGACCCGGGGAGCGAGCCTCGGTCCTCCGCACATGAAAGCCACAAGCGAAGCCTCTCAGCTGAGTGCTGGCTGGATGCTGTCTGCCCAGCTCTGGCAGGTGGGGCCCAGGGCCCCATTGAAGTCAGGGGTGGTTCATCCAGGCCGTGCATCTGACTGCACCCATGTGCAAGATATTGCATTAAATACCAGAGACTCAGCGTGGCCCAACATAATAGCTGACCCTCTGGTAGCACTCACAATTTGCTTTATGGCTTTTAAAGTATTTTAAACATAGGAGCCCATCAGAACCTCACAACAAGCCTGTGAAGCCGATGCTATTATTATTCCCATTACGTGAAGGGAGGGCCAAGGCTCCGAGAGGTTAATTTCCTGTGTTGGTCCTGCTCTGGCTGCCGTAACAGACCACTGCCGACCGGGGAGTTAATGGACATGTGGGTTCTTAGGGTTCCAGAGGCTGGAATCTAGGATGACGGTGACTGCAGGCTGGCTGCTTCTGGGACCTCTCGGGCTTGCAGACAGCTCCTCTTGCTTGTCTTCACAGGGCCTTTGTCCAGGCACACCCTTGTGGATCCTTGCTCCCTTTTATGGGGACACCCAGCAGAGCCACTTAGGGCCCACCCTGAGGAACTCATTTTAACTCGTTGTTGTTGTTAGGTGCCGTGGAGTTGGTATCCGACAACCCTGCGTACAACAGGTGAAATACTATTGTCAGTGCTTCTCTGCTGTTCATAGGGTTTTCAATGGCGGATTGATTTTTGGGAGTGGGTTGCCGGGTCTGTCTCCCAAGCCTGCAGCACCTGGTGTTCCCAGGTGGTCTCCCATCCAAGGACTAACCTGGCCCGACCCTGCTTAGCTTCCAAGATCTGATGGGATCGGATGCCACAGAGCTACTGCTGCAGGCATCATTTTAACTTAGTCACCTCTTTCAAGACCTTACCTCCAACCACTGTCACATACTGAGGTATTGAGGGGTGAGAACTGCAACACGAGGATTTAGCAGAGGACACAGTTGACTCTGTCACATGTACCCAGGGTCTCATCACAAGCAAGTGGAGGAACTGATGTTTGAACCCAGAACCCCTTGCTCTTCAGGTACTGTTCAGTCTACTGGATGCCAGTACAATTGATCCTCCACACTGGGACACTTGGAGAGTGAAGGGGGACATCCTTTATACTTACGCTCGGTCAGCAGACGTAAATAGGGGCTATCCCAGGCTATAGAGGATGTGTGGTCACCAGATTATACTGCCTCTCGACTCTGGCAGAAGGATGCCGGCCCTCATGGAGTCTATGATCCACTGGTGGTGGTGGTGGTGGTGGTTGTTAGGTGCTATCAAGTTCGGTCCAACTCATAGTGACCCTCATAGGGTTTTCAAAGGCTGATTGTTTCGGGAATGGACTGCCACATCCTTCTCCCATTTTTGCAGTGCTGGGGATCAAATGTGGGTCCTCAGAAAGTGCAGAACAGCAGTCTACCAACTGAGCAAACCTCCAACTGATCCAACTGGTGGTGGTTGTTAGATGCTTTCAAATCGGTGTCCAACTCATAGCAACCCTATGTACCACAGACAAAATACTATTGTCAGTGTTTCTCTGCTATTCATAGGGTTTTCAATGGCTGGTTTTTTGGGGAGTGGGCTGCTGGGTCCATCTCCCAAGCCTACAGCACGTGGTGTTCCCAGGTGATCTCCCATCCAAGTACTAACCGGGTCCAACTCTGCTTAGCTTTCGAGGTCTGACGGGATCGGATGCCACAGTGTTTTGACTGCAGGCTAATTCACTGGTAGGAGACAAGAAAGCAGCAATGCTCACGCAACATGCTGAGTGCCAGGATTATGAGCAGATGGGAGCACAGAGAAGCACCTCTAGTTGGGTCTCTAGGGTTCAGGGAGGGTTTCCTGGAGTAAAGGATAATCATAATGAAGATGACAGATAAGTGGGAGTTAGCCAGGCAAAGTGGAGTGTGCCGTGGGGAGAGCTGAGTTTGGCAGATACCAGACTTGAGTACAGAGAGGTGGTCTCCAGCCCCTGCCCTCAGCCTCAGGCCTGAGGCACACCCCACTCTCTGGGATCTCTTAAATAAAGTGATACATAGTTTGTATCAAGGGTCTGCAAACTTTTCTTAAAGGACACAATGGCAAATATTTTAGGATTTGTGTGCCAAGAAGCAAAATCAATGATATTACGCAGGAACTTATAACAACTATTTAGAAATATGAAACTCAGATTCTTAGATCTAGGCCCATTTAGAAAAACAAAAAAGCCAACCCTGGTGGCAAGCACCTGTAATTCCATCACTTAGTAGGTGGAGGCAGGGTCGTGAATTCAAGGCCATCCTGCGCCCCATCGTGAGACCCTGGCTCAAAAATAAAACACAAGAACCAGGCAGCTAATTGGATTTGGTCTGTGGGTTTATATCAGAAATGACCTCGTGCCCAGCCTTCACTGGGATATCTGTTCACCGGGAAACTTTATCAAATAGCTTTGCTGTGATTGATAAAGGTGGTGGGAAGATGGTGTAGTGCTGTGGACATATTTAGCTCAAAAGTCCAAAAGCCCAGCTGGGCATCATGGCACACACCTTTAATCCTAGCGGCTTGGGAGGCAGAAGCAGGAGGATCGCAAGTTCGAGACCAGAGGCAGTCTGGGTAACTTAGTGAGACCCTGTCTCAAAAAAAAAAAAAAAAGTTTAAAAAAAAAAAAAAAGGGCTGGGAGTGCAGCTCAGCGGTCCAGCACTTTTAGAGCATGCAAGCACGAGGCCCTGGGTTCAACCCCCAGTACTGAGGAAAAAAAAAGTCCAGAAGCCCAGCAAAAACCCATTTTTAAACTCACCCTGACCACTGTGCAGCAGCGGACCCTGGCCCAGCTGCTCTCCTCTCTGAAACCCAACATCTTCAGCCTATGGATGGGGGTCCTATTGCCTGTACCTGGGCTTCTCTGAAGACCAAGTGAGAGTCTGTCTGCCCCCCTCCTCCTGTTCCACATGCACCAAACCCTTATTCGATGCCCCAGGCCCTGGAGTTCACAGGAAGCCAGGACCCCATTCACAGCTAAATTTCGTGTGTGTGTGGGCGCACGCGCGTGCGTGCATGTGCACATGCACGTGTGTGTCCTTGAACTACCCCCACCCACTTGGTCAGGCACAGGGCCCTATGGTACGACACTGCTTTAGTGGAGGGAATGAATTTGGTAGAATTCATTGGTAGAATTCCTCACCTGGGTCGCCTGCCAGGTTTCTCTGTGGGCCCATTCCCATCAAGTGGCTCTATCAATTAATAACTAATAAGTTCATTTGTTGTTGTTGTTAGGTGCCATCGAGTTGGTATCTGACTCATAGCAACCCTCATAAGGTTTTCAATGGCTGACTGTTTTGGGATTGCCTTGGGAGTGGGTTGCCAGGTCCTTCTCCCATTTTTGCGGTGCTGCGAATCGAACTCGGCACCTCAGAGACTGCAGTGCAGCGCTCTACCAGCTGAGCTAAATCCCAGCCCATAATAAGTTCATAGAGTGAATAAAGCAATCAGTAAAGTGAAGCATGAATGTGGCAGAGAGGGTGGGAGCTTGGCGGTAACCATGAGGCGGAAGTTCTTTGAGCTCCTGGGATCACAAGGCCAAGCCATCGCCGCTGGAGCTGCTGTCCCAGGGGTGGCCATCTGAGCCCGTTGGACTTTCCCGTCTTCTCTTTGCTTTCGAACATTCTGCCGTCACTATGTGCTCAGCCAGAGTGGCTTCTAATGGTGGCCTTTGATGTGGGAATTAGTGTTCCTGCTCCTGAGTCACCCCCTGGGCCCCTGAGCTGCACAAGTCAGTGGCTTCCAGTTGGCACAGGGGGCTCCCCCCCAGACCACTCTGCCAGCTGAGAAACTGAGCAGCCAGAGAAGGACCCAGGAGGTTCCCTTGGCAGCAGCAAGTGCATTGGGAATTCTTGGATGCTAGATGGCACCGCCTTCAAGTCCTAGCATCATTTTCCAGCCACATGTGTCACCTTGGACAAGTGATGGCCCTTCTCTGAACCTCAGCTTTCCTTTTTGTAAATGGGTGTGATAGTGCCTATCTCGTTGGACAGCAGAATAACTTATGAAAATTTCAAACAGCACCAGGCACGGTGGCGCACGCCTGTAATACCAGCAGCTCAGGAGGTGGAGGCAGGAGGATCTCAAGTTCGAGACCAGAGACAGTCTGCATAACTTAGCAAGACCCTGTCTCAAAAAGTCAAAAAAAAAATGGGCTCAGAGCACAGCTCAGTGGTCCAGCACTTGCAAAGCATGCAGGCATGAGGCCCTGTATTCAACCCCCACTACCGCAAAAAAAAAAAAGAAAGAAAGAAAGAAAAAGAAAAAGAAAAAGAAAATTGCAAACACTTAGCAAGTGCTTTTGAAGTGCCAGCTATTGTGTCACAAGCCTCACTTCAGGCCCTTTCAAGACCCTACACAGTGACAGTCCTGGGGCACAGAGGGGTTTTGTGTCTGTTCTAAGAAGCTAAGGTAATTTGGTTCCAGATCCGCATCAACCATCTGGGTATGCTGCCCCAAGAAGAGACAGAACTCATGCGAACACGCTTCCTGAGTGTGCCTGCTTGTGTGTGTGTGCATCCTCATGGTTTGCCTATTGAACAGGCACTTCCTGCACACCTACTCTGCACAGCCCCAGAGCCACCAAGATGACTCAGGCCCATTTGGTTCCTGGCTCCAAGGAGGGGGTTTCCAGGCAACCATTTTTATCGGACTTCAGAGCTGATAATAAGGAGTCCTTTCCTCCTGCCCAGCACCACCCAGCCTGTACTTTTCGTTTACTATCAGATAAGTTCTTTATTCTGCGACCACAAAGAACTTTGCCAGAAATGGGAGAAGAAATGCATTGCCCAGAAGTTGTCCCAGCTCACCCCATCACAGCCTTCCATGGCACGCCTGTCTGGCCTGGCCACATGCAGAAGTAATGACACTTGGTCATGACACTTCTCCAGGACGTCATGCTCCTGGCCTGCCAGGAATTGCAGGACGGCCCTGGAGGAACCAACCAGATGAATATGGTTACTGGAGGCAGACACATAAAGAGGACCTTGGGTAAATACATATGGCATCCCCTCTCCAACTTTGACGGAGACACAGGGCTGAGAAAGGGAAGCACAGGAAATGTGTTTATTTTGCCTTTGCCTGAGCAATCGCGTTCTGAATGTACACAATTCCATGCTGGAGCGTGGGGGAAGCCTCCTAGGTATGGTAAAGAGCCATCTGCATGCTCTTTTTCTGTGCAGAGGCCACATGGTATTGCTGGATAAATGGCTTCCAAACCTGTGTGGCTCCCACACCTTCTGTTTGGCTCCCACCCATGTCCCTCCCTTCCTCCCTCCCTCTCTTCCTTCTCCCTTCCTTCCTCCCATCTCCTTCCTTCCTTCCTTCCTTTCTTCTTTCCTTCCTTCCTTTGTCTTCTTTTTTTCCCCAAATTGTTTCTATTTTAAGATGCAATAAATGATATAACTAATTTTACTGTTCTGAATTAACAAATACAATGTTTTAGCATATTTGCTTCAAACCTTTTATAAGTACGGTGTATGTCTCAGGACATCTGCCAGTTGTGGATGAGGCCTCCTATTTCCTGTACCTCCCAAGCCTTTAACATTGACATATGGTGATGGTTAATTTCATATGACAACTTGACTGGGATAAGGGATGCCCAGATAGTTGGGAAAATATTATTCCCAGGTGTGTCTATGAGGGGGTTTCCAGAAAGAATTAGCATTTGAATTGAAGAAGATCCACCCTCCCTACTGTGGGCAGATCCCATCCTCTCATTTGTGGGCCCAGACAGAACAGAAAGGGCAGATTTTCTCCTTTCTTGAGCTGGAGTAGCCTGCCTTTGGACATTGAAGCTTCTGGGTTTCAGCCCCTCAAACTGGACTACACCTCCAGCCTGCCAGTAGCATATCATGGGACAGCTCAGGCTCCACAGTCCCATGAGCCAATTCCCACAGTAAATCCCGTTACACACATACACCCACACGTACACATGCACATGCGTGTATATATATATCTGTTCGTTCTGTTTCCTTTAAGAATTCTGACTGATGCACAGGTGTTTTGCATTTCTTCCCAACCTGAGTGACCTCTCCATTGAAAACATTTTTTTAAAATGAGACAAAATGAAGAGCTTGATGGAAGTGTCATATCCTACTCATGGAAGGAATACCTTATAAATCCCAGGGTTCACTCTTCCTTCCCAGGAGCACTCCGAGATTCTGGTCTCGTGAGCCCCTTTTCTTCTTTTCCTGAGACCTTTCACCCTCTCACACAGCACCATTGCTTTTCAACCTTAGCCAAGTGGAGGGTAACTCCCTATAGCAATTTCACCAAGTCTAAATATCCTTACTGGGCTGGGATTTAGCTCAGTTGGTAGAGCACTGCTCTGCAGTCTCTGAGGTCCCAAGTTCAATTACCAACACTGCAAAAACAGGAGAAGGAATCCACTCACAAGGCAATCCAAAAAAAAATAGTCAGCCATTGAAAACCCTATAAGGGTCACTATGAGTCAGACACGACTCCACAGCACCTAACAACAACAAGAACAAATATGCTTACTCTGTATATATTAGTCTGTTTTTTGTTGCTGTCACAAAATCCTTGAGGCTAGGTACTTTAATGGAAAAGCAGTTTAACTCACAGTATGGGAAGTTGAACGTCCAAGATTGGGAACCACATCTGTTCAGCTTCTGGTGAGAGCCTCGTGAAAGATGACACCACAATGGTGGGAATACATGCAGAAGAGATCCCATGGTGAGGCAGGAAACCAGAGGGATTCTGGCAGGGTAGGCTCATTCTATTCTGTCACAACCACTCTCGAGGGAACTACCTGGGTTCCACAAGAACTACATTAATCTCTTCTGAGGGTGATGTCCACGTGACCTAACAGTCTTACACTAGGCCCCACCTCTGTAAAGTTCAACCACCCTTCAACATCACCACTCTGAGGACTAACCTTCCACCACATGAACTTCAGGGGTGGGGGGACAATTTCAAAATGACTCTGCGTCATTCAAAAACACCTGTGCCTTTTCTCCCAACTGCGCTTCCTTTGACTCTTGTTACCCATCTTTCCCCTGGGCAGCTGTCCTGCATCCTCGCTGCCCTCCTGGCTTCTGTGTCCCCCAGTTTAACATATCCATTTATTTCACACAGTCTTCTGTTAGGCCTTTTACTCATCATCATTGACTGAAGCTTTTGGAACCTCGTTGTTGTTGTTGTTGTTGTTGTTGTTGTTGTTAGGTGCCGTAGAGTCGGTATCCGATTCATAGCGACCCTGCGAACAGGCAAAATACTATTGTCAGTGCGTCTCTGCTGTTCATAATGTTTTCAATGGCAGATTGATTTTCGGGAGTGGGTTGCCAGGTCCGTCTCCCAAGCCTACAGCACCCGGTGTTCCCAGGCGGTCTCCCATCCAAGTACTAATCAGGCCCGACCCTGCTTAGCTTCCGAGATCTGACGGGATCAGATGCCACAGGGCTACGGCTGCAGGCCTTGGAATCCTGTTATGTCTCCTAAATCCCCCTAGGGTCCAGTCCCAGTGCCATAGCCCATCCTCCCAGGCCTTTCCCCACCCCAGCTCTAGCCCACTTCTCTGGCATCATCTTCCTCTCCTCTGTATCAACTATCTTCTTGCCTACAGTTCTCTAAACTCTTGGGGACAATGTTCTTGTTTCCTCACCAACCTTTCTAGTGTTCTCACTCACCTCTGAAGTCTCAGGGTTACACAGGGCTATGTCTGGCAGACCGATGGTGTTTAATTAAAGCTTATTGGTCAGATGTGTCCTACTCCTTCATTCCTACACTTACCAATTCAACATAGCCAGAGCTACTGCCCAGCTGCCCAGTATTTGTTAGAGTCTTTCTGTTGAGCAAATTGGTATTGGAGACATGGTTGAAGGTTTGTGTAATCTTAAGAAAATAAATTGGCTTTTCAAGAGTTTAACATAGTGTGTGCAGATGAATATTCTTTATTTTTAATCAAGAAGTCTTATCTGTTCTCTAAAGGAAGCACTGTCTACTTGCAAACTCTTTTGAGTTTACTCTTTATTCTTAAAAGTAAATTCAAGACCATGATTAAATACTGTCTTTAATTTAGACTTTGCCAATTAAGATCAAGCTTTTCCAAATCGATATGAATTAGGGAAGAGTCCTCGCTGGCTGTCTGGCTAATCTCTATGAAGTTCAATAAATGCCTGAGTTGCATTTTCTCAGCTCACTAGTTCCAAAGTGACTGGATGCATCAAAATCCCTTGGAATGCTGGTTAGAATACAAATTCCTAGGCCTCACCCTAGAGCCAGTGAACTGGATCTGGGTGAAGCCTGGAAACCTGTATTTTTAACAAGCTCTGCATGTGATTCTAATACGTAGTGAAATTGAAAACCATCCACCTGGATGTGTGCTGTCCGATAGTAGCCACTAAGTTGCATGTGGTTGTTGGGCTCCTGAAATGCAGCTAGTTTGGATTGCAGTGTACCCTCGGTATAAAATACACACTGGATTTCAAAGGCATAGTACCAAAAAAGTAATATAGTTCCTTCATTATTTGTTAAATATCGATTACATCATGATGAAACAGTTTAGATTGTTGTTGTTAGGTGCCATCGAGTTGGTATCTGACTCATAGCAACCCTATGTACAACAGACCAAACACTATTGCCAGTGCTTCTCTGCTGTTCATAGGGTTTTCAATGGCGGATTGATTTTTGGGAGTGGGTTGCTAGGTCCTTCTCCCAAGTCTACAGTATCTAGTGTTCCCAGGTGGTCTCCTATCCAAGTATTAACCTGGCCTGATGCTGCTTAGCTTCCAAGGTGTGACAGGATCAGACACCACAGTGCTAGGCTGCAGGCTATATTCTGGATATCCTGTGTTAAATAAGCAGTTAGAATTTTCCCCACCTGTTTCTTTTTACTTTGGAATCTGGCTGTTAGACCACTGTTGAGTATAAGTGTGGCTTGTATCATATCGCTCTCAAGGGACAGCACAGGTCTCAGTTGTCAACTTTCTTAGAACTTGTTGCCTTCTAGAAAATTTCAGATAGTTGGTGAACACATGGCTCGGCTTTCACATGCTGTTTCATTTCCCAGGGTCCCGTTTTTCCTTCATGACATGAGCAAAGGAACGGGAACCGCTTTGTTCACTTTCAGTGGTATCTCAGTGATTGGGGCAAAGGATCTGGTTCTTCCCCTCAAAGTGACAGTGATAGCAAAGTCTCCCTCAGCAGGGGCAGGAAATGATCTGTCCCCAGCTTGCAGAGCTATGAAGTTAGATGCCCCTGGGAACGCTCCATAGTTTTATCTTCTGTGGCGATCCTTCCCAGATCTTCCCTTGGTTCTCTCAGATCTCCTGTAGTCCTCTTCACAACTGCAAGCTGCGGTTTCCCATCTGGCTTACCGATGTCACGCGTGACTACTTTAATTCACTTAACTTTTATACCACTGCCTGTCATTCATGGCTCAACTCTGGAATTATCAGATTAAACATTTTTCACATTACAACACTGTCTATTCGGGCACTACTCATCTGTTAAAAAAATTAGAAGTAAATGTTTTCTTTTTCGACTAAATTCCAACACAAAGGCAGTAAAATAGTACTACGCTGGAAAAAAGAAGTCAACAATAAATATTTGTTTAAAATAATGATAGAAGGAATAAGAACTGCCAAAAAGAAAGTCACATAAGCCCATTCTGAAACCCCTAGAAGTCCTGGAGTACAGAAATGCCCTCTCCTGCACTAGCTCCTGGGAAGCATGATAGGCTATTTACTTAAATTGCTATAAAAAGTATGTATTATGTATTTATGAGGCAGAAAGGTGGTCAAAAAGGCAATTCCTAAAGCCAGATCATCTAGCTCAAACCTTATTCCTACATCTTGCTAGCTGTGTAACTACATACCTCAGTTTCCTCATTTGTAAAATGAATATCCTTAATCTGAGAACCAAAATCCAAAGTGCTTCAAAATCTAAAGCATATTCGGTACCTACATAACGCCAAAAATGGAAAATTCCAAATTATGTAACTTTGTTCTATGCACAAAATTATTAAAAATACTGAGCCAGGCATGGTGGCACACACCTATAATTCCAGCATCTCGGGAGGCAGAAGCAGGAGGATTGCAAGTTCAAGGGCAGAGGCAGCCTGAGTAACTTAGCGAGATCTTGTCTCAAGATAAAAAAAAAATTTTAATAGGGGGGACCAAGGGTGCAGGTTAGTGGTAGTGCATGTGCAAAAAGTATGCACAAAGCCCTGCGTTTAGCCCACCAGTACTGCAAACAAATAAATAAATAAATAACAACACACACACACACACACACAATCACTTTCAGTTTATGTGTTTAAGGTATATATAAAACAGAAATGAATTCTGTGTTTAGACTTGGGTCCCATCCCCAAGATTTCTCATTCTATATATGTAAATATTCCAGAAAACACACACACACACACACACACACACAAAATCCCAAATCGGAAACACTTCGGGTCCCAAGCATTTCCGATCAGGGATGCCCTATGTGTGTCATTGTTGTTAGTGCTGTGGAGTCGTGTCCAACTCATAGCGACCCTAATACGGTTTTCAGTGGCTGATGATTTCAGGATTGCTTCAGGAGTGGATTGCCACATCCTTCTCCCATTTTTGTGGTACTGGGGATTGAACCCGGGTCCTCGGAGAATGCAGAGCAGCACTCTATCAACTGAGCTAAACCCCAGCACCCCCCACCCAGACCACATAGTAGTAATTAACCATGTGTAAGACAGAGAGGGTTACGTGAGAATAATGTATGTGAAGTAGAGAGCGCCATACCTGGCATCTGGTAATGCATTAGCAGTGTTGTGATTGTGTTACCGACTGCCCTTTCAGAAAGCTTTCTTCTGAACCCGCTTTACACCAGGTATTATTGGGATACCATCCAGTGCCTCAGAAAAGAGCAGCTTTTCCCCTCTGATGGTAACTTTTAGGGAAAATGCCGCAGTGAAAGGATTAAGATATAAGCAGCCATAGGATTCAAAAAGGAGAACTCATGGGAGCTGAGCAGACAAAATAACAACAGGAGCAGTAGTAGCACAGAACGCCTGCTCTAAATTCATCACATTGCGTGTGGCGTGTGTGGTCTCATTTCCTCTTCGTGACCTCTCCCTTTGGCAAAGATGCAGGAGCTGAGGCTCCAAGAGCCTGAGCACCTGGTCTTAGGTTCACCTGCTGCTGAGTGGCAGAGCTGACCTCAGACCCAGGTCTTCTGCCTGAAAGGTCCCTGCGCTTCTCCCATTGCACACTTCTTTCTGCTAAAGGGATGGGAGCAACCAGTCCTTTCAATGTGTCTGAGAGCCTGTCTATAATAAGACATCTCCCGCCCACATCGTTCTTGCAAACAAGGCAAAACTAAATCACCGAGGTTAAGTAAGAAGGTGCTTTCTGTAAGTCCAGCCTGAAGTACAATGCACTGGGCTCACCGCCTGGCCGGGAGCCATCATTGTTGGTGAGAAAGGCCTGGTAGTGACCATGCTGGGGCAATGAATGGGGTGGGCTGCCTGGCTTCACAGGGCTTCCTGTCACCACAGGAGGCCAGCAGAGGCTAAAACCACAGTGTTCTGGAATGTGTGGCACAGGTGTCTCCAGGTGACACCTCAGGATGTGAGAAGCAGGGGATGGAGCCAGGCAGGGGTCAGTGGGAAGCTGGGACCCCACGGTCAGTGTGTCCAGTTCTATTGGGACTGAGCAGGGAGCGTAGATCCTGATATTCACTCCAAGGCTAGATGTGACAGGGGTCACAGTGACCCTGGCTGCATCCCCTCCCTCCAGTTATGGGTTTGTAGTATTTCTTGGTTTGAGTCCAGGGTGGGGCTCAGAGGGCCTCACTCCTGGCAGGTGGCTGGGCTCCCAGGTCCACATGTGCTGTCCTAAGCACCTGCTCATGTGGCTACCAAGATTACCATGGGTTTTAGAAGCCCATCTATGAGTCATTTGACCAGTGGGCCAAGAAATTGCCATATTCCATTTTCAAAGACCCATGGAGAGAGGATCTCTAATTTAGGTTACTTGTGATAGCGTTTCATGTGCTCTGCTATCTTTCAAAAGTGTCTGTTGTCCACTTCAAAGAACCCCCTGATGCCAGCACATGCTATTGTTAGGTACCGTCGAGTTGGTATCCAACTCATAGCTACCCTATGTGCAATAAGCAAAACAGTATTGTTACTGCTTCTCTTCTATTCATAGGGTTTTCAATGGCTGATTGCATTTTGGGAGTGGGTTGCCAGGTCCTTCTCCCAAGACTACAGCACTTGGTGTTCCCAGGCAATCTCGCATCCAAGCACTAACCAGGCCCGAGCCTGCTTAGCCTCTGAGATCTGATGTGATCGGACGCCACAGTGGTACTGCTGCAGGCAGCACATTCTAGGTGCTCAATAAAATAGCAGGAGCTAACAATTAATGAGTTCTTACTCTGTGCCAGAGACTATTCTAGGTCATACTCTGTTCTAGTTCATTTAATCCTCTTAACAATTCTGGGAGAGTCTACAGTGGCCCTAATTAGTAGATGTGGAAACTGAGGCATGGGGAGTTAAGTCCTTTGCCCAAGGTCACAGCTGTCAAAGTTTGCTCCTAGTTCTCAGTGGGAAGGGGCAGACTTTTGGGACTTTGGAGGACTGGGCCCAGATGATTCCTTAAACCCTTACAAAGCTCCAAGAGGGGAACAAACAGCCCCTCACCCCAGAGAGTGAAGGATTCCCTAGCCCCTGTCTCCTCCCCTGTTCCTTGGCTCCTTCCTGGTTCCACTCTGCCCCCAGCAGTGTCCGAAAGCCTGTTGGAAACACTCACTCGGCCCCTGCTATTTGTCTTCGCCAGTGCTGGCTCTGACCACACAGTGCTGATGCTCCTCCAGGGGTGGACGGTGGGTCACGAGTCCATAATGGCTTCCAGCCGACTGGATGCTGTTCAGATCTGATGTGAGCTTGCGGCCTCCTCCGACTGAGTCTGAGTCCTCCCCATGCACCAGCAGCTGCTGGATGCTGCCTTCCAAGAAGGGCTTTGGCTCAGAAGTGGCCTGGAGGGACAGCAGGCGGGTGGTCACTGCTGACCTCCTGGCTCCCTGCCCCACCCCCACCCCCTCTGGGGCTAAACACAAGCAAAGCTGGCCGCAGCCTCTCCTCGCCTTTTTCCTTGTTATCCTGACCTCCGTAGGCCACTGTCCCTGTATACGCCACCTCAGGGCCACAACTTTGTCTCTCTTGTTCCCTTCTAGATCCCCTGTACCTCAAGCAGAACCAGCCCATCGGAGTGTAGCCATCCCTCGATATCCTGAGGGGATTGCTGCCAGCGCCCCTTCAGATACCAAATCCGCAGGTGCACAAGGTCCATGTGTAAAATGGCATAGTATTTGCCTGGAACCAGTGCACATCCCTCTGCATGATTTAAATTATCTCTGAGTTGTTTGTACAACCTAGTACAGTGTAAGTGCCACGTAAATGATTGTTATGTCCGTGTTGTTAGAGAATAACAAACAAGAAAAAGTCTGTATGTGTTCAGTACAGGTGCAATTTTTTTCCCCAAATATTTTTGATCCTTTTTTTTTTTTTTTTTTTTTTTTTTTGGTGGTACTGGGAGTTGAACCTAGGGTCTTGCGCTTGCATGCTCTGCAAGTGCTGGACCACTAAGCTGCACCCTCGGCCCATTTTTTTTTTTTTTTTTTTAAACTTTTGGAGACATGGTCTCGCTAAGTTATGCAGACTGCCTCTCCTCTCAAACTTGCAATCCTCCTGCCTCCACCTCCCAAGCCTCTGGGATGACAGGCGTGCACCACCGCGCCCAGCTGATCCATGTTTGATTGAGTCTGTGGATGCAGAACCTGTGGACTGCCGGGGCCCACCTCCTACGCTGAATGAAATGCATCCCTGGCTCCTGTGCATAGCATGGACCCCGGCTTTGTCTTCCGTCTGCCTCCTGGCGTTGCTCATCCAATGCATCTGAGCCTGAAGGAAGCTGCTCAGCCCGTCTCTCACCTCAGCAGACATAACCCCATCTCTCCAGCTGCTACAGGAAGAGCTGTCAGGTCCCTCATTGACCCCCTTCCCTGGCCACGCACAGGTTCAGCCATGTGCAGAGCCTCCCGGCCCTGCCTTGAGCATAGATCAGAATTCCAGTGTCTGTTACCCCCACTACCTCCTGCCACCACCTCCACCACTGCCACCCGTGTCTGGTCCAGCGTCATCTGTATCCACCCGCCTGTATCCCTCTCCCACTGAAGTGCCACTGAGCATGAGTCTTTCCCACATTCACACTTCCGAGGGAACCCACCTCAGAGTGAGGCCCAGAGCCTCCTGGGGCCCCCTGAGGCCTGGTGCTCAGCCCTGTGCACACCAGCACATGCCAGCACACGCCGACTCTCCTGGGCCTCGATGCCCCTCTGCCTGAACACCCTTCCCAGGCGTCTCACAGATAGCGCCCCCGCTTCCCTCCGACCTGTGCTCAATACTCACTTCCCTTATGGGCAGGGCCTGGCTTTGAGGCCTCATGGAGCAGCACATAGAAGCATTTCGGATACTGTTTCCCTCGATATCTATTAGCTACTGCTGGTGGGGTTTTGTTTTGTTTTGTTTGTGGTACTATGGGGTTGAACCCAGGGCCTTACGCTTGCTGGGCAAGTACTCTATCACTGGGCTGCACCCCTGCCCTTCTTTTATGTTTTGTTTTGAGTCAGAGTCTCACTAAATTCTAAAGCTGCCTCTGGCCTCGAACTTGTGATCCTCCTGCCTTGGCCTCCTGGGCCTCTAGGGTTACCAGGCCTGTGCCATAGCACCTGGCCCTTCCGCTGGGTTTTCACAATGGGCCCTTGGGCCTCATTCCCAGCAGATGCTGTTTGCTGAATGGGGTGCATGGCCATGGCCGACCTGATGTCCAGCACCAGGCGGGAACTCAGAGGAGTGTGGAGCTGACAATGTGGAGGTGACCCTGGGAGCAGAGCGCCCCTTGGTGTGGGCCACAGAAACTCCACAGCCTGGGAAGAGTTGGGAGCGGGAGGTGGGGTCCGGGAGCAGCCCACGCAGAGGGGAAGCCTTGGGCGCTGGGGGTCTGCCAGGCCTTCTGGTCAGGGAGGGGGCTTTCCCCCAGCTGCCTCAGCCATTGCCTCATCTGGCCTTTGTGTCTCTGCCTCCCCACCGGAGGCTTGAGCCAGAAGCTTCTGAAGATGAAGGCTGTGGCCCACATCCCTTGGTCTCTTTCCAGTGCAGAAAAACCTTATTAATCTGCTCTGTTTTGAGTAATTTGTAATTCAAAGCAGCTGTTGTTCCCAAGCAAAATTCCTCTGTTGGTGTCCCAAAACTGCAGCTTCCAGGGGTCCCAGATGCAAGTTGCTTTGACCTTGCCCATGTGTCCCCGAAGGTTGTCTGTCTCATGCCCCTTTGCTGGGCCGCCTTAGCCCCAGGCACCTCTCCTGCAGTCCTTGGGAGCTGTGCACCCAGTTTTAGCCTCAGGAGACTGGCCCCGGGGCATCTTATGGCACATTTGTCCCTGTTTATGTCCTGTGTGCCTCAGGGTCTTGAGAAACAGCAAGGCTGGAGACTTCTTATGAATACTAACACAGCATGAATCCTTCCCTGCCGAGAGGGTGAACCAGCCATCTGTTGATTAACAACACCCCTCTGCCCTTCCTTAGGCAAAACAAAGAGGGGTGCACTGTGCTAACTCCTGGAAGAACACTGGTGTGGGCTATTTGTTTTTGTGAGTGGAATCATGGCCAGGTGGGTTTGGAGTCAGGGAGACCCAGCTCCAACTCCAAATCCATTGCTAATTCACTGCACTGACCTCATCCTTCTCAGCCTTCATTTTCTCTAACCCAGATATGCCTGCAGTGGTACCACTGTGGTGGCTGATCCTATCTGATCTCAGAAGCGAAGCAGGGGGAAGCCTGGTTAGTATCTGGATGGGAGACCGCCTGGGAACACCAGGTGCTGTAGGCTTGGGAGAAGGACCCAGCAACCCACTCCCAAAAAACAATCAGCCATTGAAAACCCTATGACTAGCAAAGAAGCTCTGACAATAGTCTTTCCTCTTTTGTACACAGGGTTGCTATGAGTCGGATGCCAACTCGAGAGCACCTAACAACAACAAACTGGATATAGTAACCATCTAGCAGGGTTTCTGGAAGAACTCAGGATTGGTACATAAGGGGCTCAGCACATGCTGGGGTCCTTGGCCAATGAGACCTATTATTCGATGGCCCAGGGAGCAGCATTGATTAAGCACCAACTGTGTATTAGAGGGGAAACAGAACAAAAGTGTCTGCTTTGGGGAAGCTTACACACTAGCTGCAGAGCTAGAAAATAAATGATAAATGAGTGAAATATTTAGCAAGGCCGTTGGTTGGAGTCAGCTTGCCAAGTCCACGGCACATGAGCAAGAGCCCGAGAGCAGCAAGGGAGCTGGCCACACAGGCACCAGGAAATGTGCACTTTCTATTCATGAACCGCTCGGTCAGCCATGGGACCACTGTGGCGTGGGGTCTCCCTTCATTGTCTTCGCCTCTTTGGACATGGGCTTCCAAAAACACCACTCCCAGCCCCAGCCACCCAGCCTTTGCCCTTTCATTTTGAGCCTTATTATTGACCGGCCAAATCACCATCCACATCACGGGCTGTGTCTCCAGGGAATTGGCCTTAATAACAGAATTAATCAGGCCAAATGTTATTTCCAAGTGTTCCAGGAAAAAAAATGAATACATTCCGCTGTAGAGCTGCCAGATTTTAATGTGGAGAACTTAGGGCAAGTTGAAGCTAAAAGAGGAGAGAAGGCTGAGGCGGAGGGCAGAGTCACTAGGCGCTGAGGTCCAATTCCAGCCTTTGGTATTAGACATAGAAGACATAATGGAGGATGTTCCTTTTCCTGGCATTTGACTCATACTTGCATCATGCAGTTCTCAGTGCAAATGTCACCTCTTCTGGGAAGTCCTCCCTGACCAGCCCACCAAATTTCCTTCCCAGACTATCACTACATGAAAATATCTAAGGTATTTTTGGGGTTGTGGTTCATTTCCTCCTTTAGAGCGAAAATGATAAGAGGGGTGGAAATCTCTTTCCCAAGAACCTAGAAAAGTAGCACAAAAAATAATAGTGCCCCCTTATCCTTCGTTTCACTTTGGGCTGTTGGAATTATCCACATTCAACCATGGTCCAAAAATATTAAGTGGAAAATTCCAGAAATAATTCATAAGTTTAAACTGCATGCTGTTCTGAGAAATGTGATGACATCTTGCACCATCCCACTCCATCCCTCCTGAGACATGAATCATCCCTTTGTCCAGCGTATCCATGATGTATGCCCTACCCACCCGTTTGCCACTTAGCTGTGTGTTATCAGACACTGCCACAGGTATTTATGTTCAGGTAACCTTTATTTTACTTATTTTACTTCTGTCCCAAAGCGTAGAAGTAGTGATACTAGAGATTCAGATATGCCTAGAAGAGCCGTAAAGTGTTTCCTTTAAGTGAGAAGGTGAAAGTTCTCAGTAAGGAGAGGAAAACCACCCTATGCTGAGTTTGCTGAGATCTATGGAAAGAAGGAATCTTCTATCCATGGAATTGTGAAGAACGAAAAAGGAATTCGGGCTAGTTTTGCTGTTGTTGCACTTCAAACTACAGAAGTTATTGCCACAGAATGTGGTCAGTGCTCAGTTAAGATGGAAAGGTGTTCGGTCATAGGGCTCAGTATCAACCACCATTTCAGTGGAACTTACCCCATTTGGGTAGAGGGAATGACCACAGCTGTTCAGTGCACATTTGTCCTATGAACAGGTGAAATCCCTTCACACAGAAAGAGGGCAGGGCTCACTCCAGCCATGGTTTCCCAACTGCCACTGGGCTGTGACATCAGAATAGTGACTCATAGGCAGCATTTTTAAAAATAAAATAGAAAAGGATGAAAAATACCAAAGCATATTGTGTATGGTAAGGATAAATATTATTTTATGAAATCTCTATGTGGAATGATATGCTCTGTTTCTCACGGTGGAAAAGTCAAAAAATTTGCAACTCAACAGCGAATTCTAAGTCTTCCCAGCCTAGGTCTTCAAAAGAAACATTCTTCCCTTGGAGACCACAAAGCCAGTCACCTAACATTTATGTTCTAAGGCCCAATAACAGAACTTGAAGGAAAAATTCCTTTGTTCTCTATTAACTGAAAAAAATGAACACCTTTCCACGATAGAGGGGACCCAATTTTCTGTCTCCACTGACGAGTGTGGGGTTATTTACGTGCTCACATGCAAGTGCACACAAACACAGGGCTGTGTGCCTATGCTCTCAGACAACCACTGCCACACGAGCGTTCATAGACATACACACAGCACACACACGCATAATAAATACGCTCACCAATACGTACATGTTTCCTCATAGACACCTGCGTGTACACATAGCGACACACAGGCACATGTGGACACACAGGCTCACAATCACACGTGTGCATGGATACCTAAAAAACAGAATCGTAGCCGAGCACGGTGGCACACGCCTATAATCCCAGCGGCTTGGGAGATGGAGGCAGGAGGATCGCCAGTTTGAGACAAGAGGCAGTCTGCATAACTTAGTGAGACCCTGTCTCAAAAAGTAAAAAAAAAAGGGGGGGCTGGGGAGCTGCTCAGTGGTCCAGCACTTGCAAAGCATGCAAGCACGAGGCCCTGGGTTCAACCCCCAGTACTGAAAAAAAAAAAAAGAACAGAGTTGTAGACACACACATGCGTGGGCACACAAACACACCTGTCCACAGGTGAACACCCTTGTTCCCTCTCTTGCACTGATGCCTGCCCATCCCCTGTGGGGACTCCTGGGCCATTTGCAGATCTGCTCACTGACAGGGACACTAGAGCACAGCCTCCCTCCTAACCAGAGTCCGCCGGGTGGTCGGGGTGGGCAAGTCTGCAGGCTGACCAGGGTTCGGCTTTGCATGGAGTCAGTGGCCTCCGTCATTTCGCTGTTTCCTGGAGCTGCTTCCTCACCTGGGAAACAGCTACGTTGCCTGATGAAAATCGTGCCTGCCTCCCAGGGGCTGGGCGGCCGGGGGGACCAGCTACAAGTATGGATGAGGATGGGACCCACTTCCGCCCTCCCTAGCTAGGTGGCATTACACCAGCTCCCCGGCCCCGGATGCTTCTTTGGTAAATGGGATACTCCGTCTCTGGCGGGATCCTGTGAGGAGTAACTGAGGCTCTCTAGGAGGCCCTGGCACCATGGCTGGCAAAGTTTAGAAGGCGCTCAGTGGGTGTCACTGTGCAGTCCCCATGAGACTCCCCCCCCAGCCCACCCACTCCATGCTGTCCTCGCCATCTCTGGGGCCACAGGTTGCCAGGCTGGGCCCTCTTCCAGCGTGGCTGTCCCAAAGAACCACCCCCTCAGTGTTGCAGAGACATCCCTGGGAAACGCCATCTGGATCTTCTTGGAAGGGTCTCCTTGCTCCGCTTTATAAGGGCCAGCGTCCCCATCCCCAGAAGGCAGGAGCCCCTTGGGGTGTCCCTGGGGTGCAACTGTACATCCGTTGACAAGTCGTTTCATGGCATCTGGCTGAAGGGGGAGGAGATGACCCCCTGGTGACTAGGCAAAGAGAAGGGTCACAGGGCAGAGTCAGGGCCCGGGGTCCAAGGTCAAGGCATCTTCAAATAAGAGCCCCCAGGATCGGGGTAAAATGAGACACCCGAGGCACACTTTCTGCCTCCCATTTTTCCTGCAGGACAGAGGGGCACAGCAGATGTCAACGAGAAAGAAACGAGAAAACAAAAACACATGAAAGTTCACCAGAAGGCAGGAGAGGTGGCTGCCATCTGGTCCTGACTCCCGAACAAGCGGTGTCACATGTGGGGACCCTGGAGATGTCCTGCCCACACTTGGCCCTCTGGAGGCTCAGGGCCTTCTGTCTCCCTCCCTGCCTTTCTCTCCCTCCCCCATCATCAGCCAGCAAGGAGGTGTTGATGGAGGTTCTGGTAGGCGCCAGGCATGTGCCGGGTGGGCGGGGAAGTGAACCGGGCAGGCACGGCTCTCATCTGCTGGAGGGACAGATGTTATCCAAATAATGGCGCACACCTCGGGGTGAGGCATCCTGGAGACCTGTGCCCCTGCCAGCTCTGGCCGGAGCCGGGCGGCTGGAGTCAGCTTGCTCAAGGGAAGCAGCTGAGTGGGGACATCTCATTTACATTCCACCACTTCCCTTGGAGAAAGGACTACTGGGATCTGCCAAGAGACCCGAGAGGAGGGAATCGCTGAGTCCAGTCGACACTTACATCCCTTTCCCTTAGAAGCCGGTGAGAGAGGAACACTTACGGTCAGCTGTCCGTATCTGTAGATCACCTGGAGATCAGAAATATTCCAAAAGCACTGCATCCATACTGAACCTGGGCAGATGCTTTTGTCTTTATTCTCTAGACTATGCAGTATAACCACCATTTAAATAGCTTTTACATTGTATTAGTAATACAATGTATTACTATGTATTACTAATGTATTACTAATGTATGTATTACTAATCTAATACATTGTATTAGTAATCTAGAGATGGTTGAAAGTATACAGAATGATGTGAGTAGGTTGTATGCAAATACTACACACCACTGCATATAAGAGATGGGAGCATGAGGATTTTGCAATCTGTGGGCGCTCCTAGACCCAGTCCCCTATGGGTACCAAGGGTAATTGGGTTGTATGAGTCCATTTCTATGAAATATGTGGAATAGGCAAATCCACAGACAGAGAATCGATTTGTGGTTGCTTAGGGCTGAGCTGGGGGACAGAGGATGGCAGCGAAGGGAGGGGTTAGGTACAGGTTGTGTACTTTCTGAAGTAATGAGAGCCGAGGCCCATTGAGCAGTATACTAACCTGTGGCATGTGGGTTGCATCTCAGTAAAGCCATCGTTGACAATTTCCGTGTGAAGTCGGTCCCCCTGCCCCTCTCTCAGCTGGCCTGTTTTCACAGCCGGGCCATTGTCACAGCTGGGCCATTGCCAGCCAGTTTCTTGTCTCTCTGCCTTGAACCTCCTCCTCTACCAATGGGCTTTGGGTTCCACTGGGTTACAGAGTGCAGAAGGCGGGAAGAAAGGAAAAATGCAAGAAAATCCTTGTACCCGTGACATGGTCTTGAGTTGGTGGCAGGTCTCCCCAGCCCCTGTCTCCAGCCAGTGCTTTCCCCTTTCTCTGCCCCTCTGGGGCCTCCTTGGTCCCTGGGGAATCCTTGCCCTCAGTTTCCTTAAGGAGATTTCATCTGGCGGTGGCTCCCATCTCGTCCCACAGCTCCTCTGCAGCCCCTAGGACTGGGCATGTCTTAGTTATCCCTCTGGATAGCCTCCTCTCGCCTGGGCTCAAGGGTGCCCTGCCAGCCCTCCCTCAAGTGAGGCCCCCTCTGGTCCACAGGAAGCCACATCCATCTTTCACCGGGCGAAGTCCAAGAGCAAGGCTGCTCTCCAGCCCCTCGGGCTCCCTGTTCCCTGTTGTCAAAGTTGCTATTTAGGTCACAGGTCTGAGCCTCAGACGGGGGTAAATGTGTACTTCACACCACAACCATATATATTAACTTCTTAGTGACTTTAAAGCCCCCATCTCTCTCAGTTTAAGATGAAGGAGGAAATCTCCCAGCCCTCCCCCTTGGGTGAAGCCTCTCCAGAACCACTTTCCCATCTCCTAAAACCTGTCCTTTGTGGGCGAGGCTGAGTGGGGTAGTGGGCGTGGGTTAAAGGTGGGATACTCAACCATCAGCCCTCTTTTTTAAGTCCATGTCTAGTCCATACCTGCTTTGGATTGTACCATTGACTAGCTCCATGCCCCAAGGGAAGCTTCCTTTTCTTTTTGTTTTCTTCCTTCATTTCTTTTCTTTTTCTTTTCTTTCTTCTTTCTTCTCTCACAGTACTAGGGGGTTGAACCCAGGGCCTCATGCATGCTAGGCAAGTGCTCCACCACGGAGCTGCACCCCCAGACTTTTTTTGTCTTGTATTGGTTTTTTGTTTGTTTGTTTTTATTTTTGTTTTGCAGTCCTGGGGGTTGAATCCAAAGGCTTGCGCTGGCATGCTCTGCAAGTGCTGGACCACTGAGCTGCACCCCCAGGCCATTTTTTTACTTTTTGAGACAGACTGCCTCTGGTCTTGAACTTGTGATCCTCCTGCCTCCCAAGCCGCTGGGATTACAGGCTGCTGGGATTACAGGCGTGCACCACCGCGCCTGGCTCTTGTATTGTTTTTGTTTTTTTATTTGTTTTGTTTTTTGTGAGACAAGGTCTCACTAAGGTACGCAGGCTGCCTCTGACCTTGAACTCAATGATCCTCCTGCCTTAGCCTCCCAAGTCGCTGTGGTTACTGTGCACCACAGTGCCCGGCTCCATATTAACAACCTGTTACGATTATTGAGGACTTGGGCTGGGGGCTGGGGGGAGGCATATTTGCACTTCTTCCCTGAAGCAGCTGCATTGTGTTACAATCAGCAAAACCGTATTCATGCCAGAATGGGCTTGTCCACTGGACACATTTCCTGAGATGCCGTATGAGCATTTTCGAAAATGTCCCTTTTAAAACAGTGCCCTAATCTCCCAGATGGCTTGGACTCCACTTGTCAGTACATGAATTTCCTTTCATAGAAGCTCCCCTTTACCATCCCATAGAGACACCCTTTGAATAGGTCATAGACCCAAATAAATAACAAATGCTTAAAAAAAAAAAAAAGAAAGAAAGAAAGAAAGAAAGAAAGAAAAGAAAAAGAAATAGAAAACCAGGCCTAGTAGCACACACCTGCAATCCAGCATTTGGAAGGCTGAGGCAGGAGGATCACATGTTCGAGGACAGCCTGGCTTCATTGTGATTTCCAGGATATCCTGGGCTACATAGTAAGGCCATGTTCAAAGAAACGAAGAAAGACACCAACAAACAAAGACAGGAAAGACAGAGGGAGGGAGGAAGGGAGGAAGTGATGGAGGGAAAGAAGAAAGGGAAATAGAAGGGAGGGAGGGAGAGAGGGAGGAAGATAGGAAGGAAGGGAGAGAGGGGAAAGGCAAGCTAACATTGCAGAGCTACTCTGAGGTTTTGATCTGTTCTCTGGTGCATTTTTACTGAAGCCTCTGGTGAGGATATCGTGAGAAGGTGGTAGAAAATAGCATTAGAAATGATCCCCCTTTTTTTCCACTGAGAAAAACCAGCCAGGCTCATTTTTTTTTTTTTTAAATGTCCTTAATGTTGGTTTCCCAATTAATCTTGGGAAGGACCCAAGGACAATGTCAGCCAATTTATAATTGAATTCAAATAGAGGAGTGGCAGGGGTGGGTTGTGAGGGTTTTCTTCTCTTCTCCGCCATGTGCAGTGGCATGTTTAAAGCAGTGTCTGCCTGGATGAATTAGAAGGGACCTCAGAGGACAAAGTGGAGGTGACAGCTGGACTCTGAAGATGAAGGATACTTTGGAAATGAAAAGAAAAAAATTTTTATATATAAATGACTGAATCATAGGACTAGATGAATTTGACATCACATGGTTCTAGGTCCACCTTATCCTTAATATTTTATCATATTGTCTGCTTCCAAAAGGAGCAATGAGAGGCCACCACAACTTCCTTGAAGCTTCTGCCCAATGCTTTCTGGTCTTTTTTCTTTTTTTTCCCCCCCTTTCCTTTTTTTTTTTTTTTAATTTTGAGACAGGGTCTTACTAAGTTTCACAGACTGCCTCTGGCCTCAAACTTGCCATCCTCCTGCTTCAGTCTCCCGAGTTGCTGGGATTGCAAGTGTGTGCCATTGTACCTGGGGCTCCACCCACTAATATCTGTAACCACAAAGAAGTGGCTGTGAGGGGGGACAGGGCACCAGGCACCATGTGTAGAAAGGAAAGGAATACTCTCAGGAAAAGCTGAGTCTTGCTGGAAATGTGTTGATAAAATAAGACCAAATTAAGGTTGGGCAGGGGCAGGATCAGAAACAAGTTGCTAGGATGGAGGAGTCAGGCTGAGAGTTTGCTTTGATCTCAAGTTCACTGTGCATAAGGCACTCCGTCAGCACTTTGCACAATTGCGTCGTTTGGGTTCTGCTATTGTGATTCACATGACAGCTGAGGAAACCAAAGCCCAGAGATGCATGGCATCTTTCCCAGGGCCCACAGCCAGTGAGAGTTCAACTAGAATTTAGATTCTGCCTCCAGAGCCCCGCTTCAACCCTCACCTTCCATAGTGAGGGATGAGGCAGAAGGTACAGTTGGTTAATTTTGATGGTACGCTTACTGTGTGCCTGGCATAAATCTCCTGCAGCCTCCCCTCTGTGTACTACTCCCTCTTTAGGGATGAGGAAAATATTTAACCCAGAGACGTTAAATAACATGTCCAAGGTCACACAGCTAGATAGTAGCGGAGCCAGGTCAAAGTCCAGGTCTGTCTGATTTCAGAACCTAAGGACCCCCCTGCTCCTGGCACAAAGCTGTAGAATCCCATGTAAAGTGTTTAATGTAACTAACTGCTCTACACTGACCAGCTGTGACCCTCAAAACCGCCAGTGGGAGTGAATCCTGCCCATACAGGGCCCCTCCCGGCAGTCACTCTGATGTTGCAAATAGGTGCTTAACGCAGATTTTATCATTCTTTGAGCCTTCCTCTTCTTCGTCAGCTGAGGGAATAGAGGCTGTTATTCCTCATTTATGGAGTATTGTCAGTTTGGCAGGATGACTGTCATTTGCCCTTAAGCCTAGGCCATGTAGTGTCTTCAATTATTATTTGGCTGGGGGTTTGTTGGTGTTGGGTGCTGTCAAATCAGGTCTGACTCATAGCGACCCTGTGTACAACAGACGAAACACTCCCTGACGCTGTGCCATGCCCGGCACTATGTCAGTGCTTCTGTGCTAGTCACAGGGTTTTCAATGGCTGATTGTTTCAGGAATGGGTCGCCAGGTCCTCCTCCCATTTTTGCAGTGCTGGGGATCAAACCCAGGGCCTCAGAGAGTGCAGAGAAGCACTCTATCAACTGAGTTAAACTGGGTTGGTATTTTAGGGGACAGTCTGCCATTGATTTGTGCAAGAAAACCTGATCTCTTCCCCTGCCCCTATCTAGGATCCTCAGATAAATATAAGAGGCTATGCCCATTCAACCACTCCAGTCCCTCATGTGTGCTGCTTGCTGGGAAGACACAGGGGGAAGCGTGCATATGGAGGACAAATGACACATTACAAACAACATGGCCGCGCTGTCCTGGGAGCTCCATGTCTTCAGACACAGGCTGGGCTCTGGTTGTCTCTGCCCCAGGAGCCCAGCAGGTACCTGAGATTGTGGCCCAGCTGTATTTATTCTGCTTGGGGATTCGACACAGCCTGACGGGGTGCCTGCGTGTGTCTGTGAAATGACACCTCCCCAGCAGAAAGCGGACCGCAGAAAGCGGTCAAGTGGAGAGAGCGTCCTGCAAATGTGGCTGTTTACCTGGCTTTGCCCACTCCGAGCATCCTGTGTGCCCCTGCAAACCCAGGGAGGAGCCACCTTTTCCAGGTAGATGGTGGTGTTAGGTGCAATCAAGTCAGGTCCGTCTCATAGCAACCCTATGTATGACAGAGCAAAACACTCCCTGACACGGTGCCATGCCTGGCACTATTGTCAGTGCTTCTCAGCTGCCTGTAGGGTTTTCAATGGCCGATTGTTTCGTGAGTGGGCTGCCAAGTCCATCTTCCATAGTATAAAGGAACCTCGAAACTCAACACATGACAATAAGCAATCTGGACCCATTCTCTGTATAGCTCTCTTCACAACGGTTTATAGTGGAGGTAAAGGCAAGGTGACAGGTGCTGACACCTGGCTCTGGACCCCTCCCTGAGGAGCCCTGCGGGGGAAGGTGCCATGCTGGATCCCTTTTCTGTTTGTCCCATGTGGCTGATTTCCGAGGTCTGGGCCACGCAGCCATGTTTTTCCCTGATTCAAGGCTTTTGTTTATCGGCCCACAAGACTGCAGTATGGACTGTGTCACTGCAGGAGCTGCCAGTCAGTGTCCTTGTCCATGCAGCGAGCTGAGGCTTCCCGAGGCAGATGCACTGGGGAGACGTGTCGATTGCATTTTTGCCAGGCACCCTTAGCAGGCCCTTTGCAACCCTTGTGGGCGTGGGTTCTCCTTGGGGTCAGGTCACCGTCTTCTCAGGATAGGAGGCTGAAAGAGCTGCCTCTGAGTTGGAGCAGCTTGAGCAGCTCCCCACACCTGTCACACACTGCAAAGCTGCTTCGTGGGTGGTGCCGTCAACCCCGCCTCCGCCTGCGCCTGCCTGGGAACATTGCTGTTCCATCATTCCTGTCCAATGCTGTGGGTCGCACACGCACATGGATATTTCTGTAGATATTAAAGGACAAAGCACATGAAGAAGGGGCACAGGGAGGGACCCACTGAGAGACCCACTCATTCCCCATGTTTGAGGGGAAAGGGCTCCATGCTTCCTCTCCCACAAATACCAAAGGGCACAGCAGATGAGGCACTGGGGAGAAAGTCCGGCGCCTGGGAGGTTGACCAGCTGCGTGTAGCCCTTACCTGCGACTAGGTAACCACAGGGCTTCAGCCCTATTCCCTACTGTAAACTGGGCTTATTCCCCTGGCCTTTGTATGCATCTGTCGGAGGTGGGGTGAAAAGGAAAGTCAGAGGGGCTGATGCAGGTGAAGGGCTTTAAGACCGAAAAATGCTTGATAAGTGTGAGGAGCTGAGGTTTGCTTTGATGATGGTGATGATGACCGCCAGTGATGCTAAGGAGCCCAGCCAGGCGTGCAGCCGCTTGACATTGACCTGGGTCAGCATCCAGATGCTCCTCTCAGAGCGAGCTGGGGGCAGTGAGGGATGCTTTGTGGTGCATAGTAGGCAGCATAGCATAGCACGGCAGGTGTTGAAGATGCAAGAGTGCAGAGATTTATTTTATTTTATGGTATGAGAGGGTTGAACCCAGGGCCTCATGCATATTTTGCAAGTGCTCTACCATCAAACTGCACCCCCAGCTCCTTTTTTATTTTTTGAGACAAGGTTTTGCTAAGTTACCCAAACTGCTTCTGGCCTCAACTTGCGATCCTCCTACCTCCACTTCCTGAGTTGCTGGGACTACAGGCGTGCACCGCCACACCCGGCAGGAGTGCAGAGATTTAAAGCTCACCTTGATCGGAATCTAGGGCCACCACCCACCTCTCTGAATTTGGGCAGGTCATTCAAGCCCTTTGTGCCTCAGCTTCCTCATCTGTAAAAGAGGGTGTGCTAACAGTTCTTCGGTATAGAGCACTCAATTTCATAGCCCCAGACTGGAGCTCAAGACCTCATGTTCAAGTGCAGACCTGTGCAAGCCCAGGGTATCTGCTCTCCAGGCAGAGCTGTGGGAAGAGGCCTCCCTGACCTGGGTGCCACCCCTTGACTTGCAGGAGACCATGAGCAGGTTCTAGCCTTCTTGAAGCCCAATTCCTCCCCAGTAAAATGGGAATAGTGACAGTCACTTCTCTCAGAGCCACTATGAGGAATTAAATAAGCCTGGGTGACATGATCATGCAGTTGTTAGGTGCCAGCCACCAATGGAAATCTTGCTATTCTCACCTGACCCTTCTAACAACACTTAAGCAGTCACTGTTTTTTGGTTTTTGTTTTTGTTTTATTTTCAGGACTGCGGGTTGAACCTAGGGCCTTGCTCTTGCATGCTTTGCAAGTGCTGGACCACTGAACTGCACCCCCAGCCCAATTTTTTACTTTTTTTAAGACAGGGTTTCACTAAGTTACGCAGACTGCCTCTGGTCTCGAACTTGTGATCCTCCTGCCTCTGCCTCCCAAGCCACTGGGATTATAGGTGTGTGCCACCGTGCCTGGCTTGCAGTCACCATTTTTATTCCTTACTTTGTGGCTGTAGAAACTCAAGAGCATATTGAAGGTCACTCAGCTAATAAGGTGCAGAGAGAAGGAAGGACTCCAGACCCGGGCTTGCCAGGTGCCCCAAGGAATGCTGGGTGCCAGATGCTGGGCCTGATCCCACGCAGGCTCCATAGGTACCAGTCCTTGCCCCACTCCAGGCTATGCCCGCAATGGGAAGCCTCCCCATCTCATGGCCCCACTCCTGGGGAGTGTTGCTCAGGGGTGCACAGGTTCTGGGGTCGCAGGCTGCTGCTGGAAGGAGTGAGCTCTTTGGTGCCAGGCCCATCTCTCCTGGAGTGCGCATTGCTCTCTGAATTCTCCATGAGCGCCCCAACACGGAGCAATACGGATCTGCCTCTAAAGGAACAGCTTTGTGTCCACTGAGCAAACAGTCAGTAGAAGCCCGGTGACTGTCTGGGGCAGCATGGGGTCCAGGCCGAAATCTGAGAGAGGTCCAGCACTAGCCCCATGCTCACTCACATGCATCCTGGGGTGCTGATTTTGCACGGCAGCACCAGAGGCTCAGAGACCCTATTTAGCATTTACTTTCACATCTCACTCCTCCCCCATCCACGCTTGGAGCCAGCATCACAGAAGCCTGCTCTAAATGGAGACCTGCCATCCTTTGGGCCATTGAGAAACCTTGGGGGCCACAGCTACTCCTTCCATGTTGTCCAAGTCTGTCCCCATGCCTCGTCATGTCAGGTGTGGCAAGCCTATCCACCCTCCTCTAGCTGTGTGACCTTGGGCACATTGTTCAAATGCTCTATGCCTCAGTTTCCCCTTGTGCAAAATGAGGGTGCTAACGGTACCTCCCTCGTGAGTGCTCGTGAGGAATAAGGAGCTAACCTCCATGAAGGGCTGGCACAGAGCCCTGCCCACAGGAAGCACTGTAAGCATGTGCTTCCTGTCAACCTTCTTAAGTACCTGTTGGAGAGCTGGGTCCACCGCTGGCTCTGAGCCCCCAGAGGACATGGGGCTGTCCGTCCTCTTCATTGCAGGATCCCAGGACTTAGTGCTGGGACTGACGTAGGAAGGTTTTAGAAAGTATTTGCCAAGGAAAGGTGTGTGAGGAGATGCATACATGATGCTCCAGTGATGACCCTGGACAGGGGAGGTGACGCTGGGCTGAGCCCTCCAGGGGCCCAGATGTTACCCTAGGAGGCCAAGGAAACATCTGGGACTGTTTTGGTTTTCCTGTCATTGCTGTAACAAATGACCACAAGCCGGCCGGCTTAGCACTGTGCAAATGTATATCTTATGGTGCTGGAGGTCCGGAGACTGACGTGGATTCCCCCGTGGCTGAAATCTAGGAGATTTCAGCTTCCAAGGCCACCTGCATTCTTTGGCTCCCAGCTTCTCTCCATCCGCAAAGCCAGATGCAGCCAGTGGAGCCTTTCACTGTCACTGCATCCCCTGCCTCCTCCTCCGTATTTAAGGACCCTGTGATTACCCTGGGGCCACCCAGATGACCCAGAACAGTCTCTGTATTTCAGGGTCAGATGATTAACCACCTGAATTGTACCTGCCACCTTGCACCCCCTTGTCTTGCCATGAAACATCACGTGTTCACAGCTCCTGGGGTTCAGATGTCGACATCTGGGGCTGGGGCCACCCTGCCAACCCAAGGGACTTTCAGCCCTTCGGGAGCATGAGGAAGCTCGTTTGCTGCCCCAAACCTCTTTTTGTGGGAGGGGTCTTAGAAGCCGGACTCCCCTTCACAGCTCTTTGGGACGTCTCCTCCTGTAACACAGGACTCTGGCTTCTGTGCCTTTGAGCCAGGTCTCAGCCATCTTCCCGGGACTGTCAGCGACACCAGGATCACAAGCCTGGGTGAGGACAGGAGTTATTCATTGAGCCGGCATTACAGGCAGCAGCCTGCACACTTCCCAGAGCCTGTCTCTGGGAGTACTTCCAACGGGAAAGGTACATCACTGGGCACAGGGTGCCCGTTCCCTAAGTGAACCCATGATGGCCCTACAAAGTATATTTTCCCTCTCATTCAGCAATTGAGAAAACTTTGGTACAGAGAGGTTTAGAGGCTTGCCTGAGCTCACACAGCCCGTTAGTGGCAGACCAGGGATTTGGCCACAGAGTCCTGGACTCCGGGATTCCTGCTCTTCCTGGCTAGCCCTCCTGCTTCTCTACCGTTTATGCCCGTTGTTCATCTCAATTGAACAACTGCCAGCTAAGGTTGCGATTTCTTCTTAATCCCCATTGCGGAGATTAGGACATTGAGGCCAAGAATGATCGTATGACCCAGCCACTGAGTGGCCTACCAGGCCCCTTGTCTGCATCGGGTGCAAATATTTCCTCAGCCCTCCCCGCACCCTGCTGTCCTTTTCTGGAGCGTTGGCTGGGCTTAGCACTCCCCCCACCATTCAGCTAAGTCATCACTGCTGCTTTAGAAGTGAAATGGGGGGCCAGGCACGGTGGCACACACCTATAATCCCAGCAACTCCAGAGGCAGAGGCAGGAGGGTCGTAAATTCGAGACCAGAGGCAGTGTGCATAATTTAGCGAGACCCTGTCTCAAAAAGTAAAAAAAAAAAAAATGAGCTGGTGGTGCAGCTCAGTGGTCCAGCACTTGCAAAGCATGCAAGCGTGAGGCCCTGGATTCAACCCCCAGTACTGTAAGAAAGAAAAAAAAAGGAACCAAAATGGGATGGTGTCCCCTGCCTGCCCCTTGGACCATCGCAGAGCTGGCCTGCCTGCAGATTGCACCCAGAAGGCACATGCAACGCTGGCAAGACATAGTGTGGTTCCCCAGAGCAACTTAATGAACCGCTTCCATCCTGTTGACAAGACCAGAGGAGGCGCTGCCCTCGTTACCACCATGTCTAAATCAAACAAGACAAAGGAAGCTTCGGAAAGGGCAGATGTCACTTACGGCTCGAACAACAAGCTGTGGGGGGGGGGGTACAGGAAGGCTCCCCAACTTTCCAAGGCTCATTTCTCCAGTGGAGGTCAACATGCACCAAGGCTGAGGGCACAGACGAGACCCAGCTGCACACCTGACTCATCTACCTGCCCTGCAGGGTTGAGTACAGGACTGGCCCAGGGCTCTGCAGTTAATTCTGAGTGGGGGCACCAACATCAGACTCCCCAGATGCCATCTTCTCGGCTGCAGCTCCCACCTCACCAGAGGATGCCCGCTAGTCGGCTGGGGTGAGATCTGGGGTCCCCACGTCCTTTGGCAGGGAGGTTGTGTCTCCTTCCAGACAGAGGTTGAGGGACAGGACACCATGATGGCTTCCATGTTGAGAATCCTGGTCCTCTCTTCAGCTGGACCCCAGGATGGCCCCCTGATATCCAAAGTTCTAGAAGCTTCCATGCAATCCACCAGCTGTGCCCTTGCTCACCATTCTGCCCTTTGGTGCTCTCTCTCTCTCGCTCCGTGTGTGTGTGTGTGTGTGTGTGTGTGTGTGTGTGTGTGTTTCTCTCTCTCTCTCTCTCTCTCTCTCTCTCTCTCTCTCTCTCTCTCACATGCACACACACACAACCCACGCAGAGTGCTGGCTGCCATCCCACTGGCAGATAGGCTTCCTGCCATTAATTGGAGGCCCCGCCTGCAGACGCAGCTCAACAGTCTATTCATAGTTCTTTTTAATTCCAAGAAATGCTGCTCTAGCTGATACTTACTTCAGACCAAATGACCGCTTGGCATATCAGCACTTTCCGAGTTATGGACGCCTCCTGTTAGCTGGGACACCTGGGTTATTGCAAGCATTCTTCAGGTTGAAGAGTCATGGAGTAGCCAGAGGCCAGGTGGTGGCACAGAGGACTAATGGCCCTGGGGATCCCAGGGAGGGGTCAGGGGTGCTGCACCCAGGGCTCAGAGTGAGTTACAGATTCCACTTCCTGCGGAAGCCCACAAACCACTCAGCCCAGCCCCTTCCTATGGGGCAGTGCGGGCCCCGACTCTCCCTTGCTTCTCCTTGCTGGGGAGAAAGTGGAAGTGGTTTAGGAACTGGTCCCTGTTCCTTCTGAGAGTGAACCCCTCCCCCCAGACTTCTGTAGGCATTCAGGCCCCTCCTTTGGCCTGAGGCCACTGTGGCCTCATGAGCATGTTGCTTTTTTATTAATTGAGTTAGTGGCCTTTTCTGGTCCCATAAGTGTGGCAGGGAACATCTGCAGACCCCAGAAACAGGTTCCTCCTCAAGCCTATACAGGTGGACAGCACCCAGAACATGTGTGGGGCACTTCCAGGTTCCTGAGGACCTACTGTGTGTGGAGCATGGTACCCGCGTGGTTTTTTCCCAAGATGTTTTTCGTTTGGGTTGGTTTGGTTTTTTGCGACAGGTTCTCACTCTGTAGTCCAAGCTGGCCCCAAACTCTCCATCCTCTTGCCTCAGCCTCTTAAGTGCTGGGATTACGTGTGTACCACCATGCCCGGCCCAAGACATATTTTTTTAATGACTTACAATAATTGTACATATTTTGGGGTTTAGCTCAGTTGGTAGAATGCCTCTCCACACTCTCTGAGGACTGGAGTTTGATCCCCAGCACTACAAAAATGGGAGAAGGACATGACAATCCACTCCCAAAGCAATCCTGAAGCAAGCAGCCATTGAAAACGCTATGAGGGTTGCTATGAATTGGACCCAACTCAACAACACCTAACAGCAAACCATCATGCTTGGCCAAAGACATGTTTTTAAGTGACTTATAATTGTACACATTTATAAATGACTTATAATTGTACATAGGGCTGGGATTTAGCTCAGTTGGTAGAGCACTATGCTGCAGTCTCTGAGGTCCCAAGTTCAATTCCCAGCACCCCCAAAATGGGAGAAGGGCCTGGCAATCCACTCCCAAGGCAATCCCGAAACAGTCAGCCATTGAAAACCCTATGAGGGTCACTATGAGTCGGATACCGACTCGATGGCACCTAACAACAACATAATTGTACATATTTAGGGCAACAGTTGTTAATGTTGTTAGGTGCCATCAAGTCAAGTCTGACTCATAGCGACCCTGTGTACAGTGGAACGAAACACCCCCCAATTCTATACCAGGCACACAATCTTATTTATGTTGAAGGCCATTGTTGCACACTGTGTCAATCCATGTAGTGGAGGGTTTTCCTTTTTTCATTGACCTGCCACTCTCCCAAACATGATGTCCTTCTCTAGGGATTGGTCCATTCTGACTAAATGTTCAAAATACATAAGATGCAGTCTAGCCATCCTTGCTTCCAATGAGCACTCTGGTTGCACTTCTTCTGGGACAGATCTGTTGGTTCTTTTGGCAGTCCATGGTATATTCAATAATTGTCTCCAGCACTATAGTTCAAAAGCATCAGTTCTTCTCCTGTCTCCCTTGTTCATGTCCAGCTTTCACTACCATATGACACAACTGAAAATACCATGGCATGAGTCAGGCACACCTTCATCTTCAATGTGACATCTTTACTTTTCAGTACTTTAAAGAGGTCTTTTGCCACAGCTTTTCCCAAAGCAATGTATCTTTTGATTTCTTGACTGCTGCTTCCATGGGTGTAATATAATTTAATAAATGTATACGACATGGGTCTACAGCCATACACCCTGGTATTTGATCCTGTCTGATCTTAGAAGCTAAGCAGAGTCGGGCCTGCTTAGTCCTTGGACGGGAGGTTGCCTGGGAATACTGGGTACTATAGGCTTGGAAGAAGGACTCAGCAACCCACTTCCAAAAAACAGTCAGCCATTGAAAACTGTACGAATAACAGAGAAGCACTGACAATCGCTCCAGGTATGGCACAGTATCGGGGAATATTTCATCTGTTTTACAGAGTCTCTATGACTCGGACCTGACTTGGCAGCACCTAACAACAAAATATGATATGTAATGATCAAATCAGGGTGATTAGCATTTCTATTTCTTTAACTATTTCTCATTTTTTTGTGTCGTACACAAAAAATGTCTCCTGGTATCTTCTGTTTCTTCATAAAATACATAATAAGCCCTTGTGCACTATTGTCACCTCACTGTGCTGTGGACAAGCGTGATCAGGCTTTATTCTTCTGACAACTGTGCAGTGGGGACTGATTTTGCCTCTTCTACAGATGAACAGCCTGCAGCCATAGCTTTGTGGCATCCAATCCTGTCAGATCTCAGAAGCTAAGCAGGGTTGGGCCTGGTTAGTACTCGGATGGGAAACCGCCCAGGAACACCAGGTACGGTAGGCTTGAGAGAAGGACCCAGCAACCCACTCCCAAAAAACAATCAGCCATTGAAAACCCTTTGAATAGCAGAGAAGCACAATGATAGTGTTTTGTCTGTTGTACACAGGGTTGCTATAAGGCAGACACCAACTTGATGACACCTAACAACAACAAACAAACAGATGAAGCAGACAGAACCAAGAAACATTAAGGGGCTTGTCCACAGCCTCACAAGGCTGGGACTTGTGACCTCAAATGCTGGGTCAGACACCTGATCCAGGTATTTGGGGCACTTGGGCACATGCTGCTGCCCTATTTCTAGGACATGTATTTGCATTTGGAGTTGTGTCTCTGTGTCCTCCGAGGGACACAGCGCCCCTGGCTGTGGGTCTTCCTCACCAAGGAGGACAGGATGGGGCCACACTCACCCCAGCTGGATGGGTCTCCCAGGGTTTCCCAGGACCTTGGCCATTCTCACCCAGGATGCGTTTTTGCAGCCACTCACTGCACAGAGCACAGAGTGTCGGGTGGCAGCCAAGGCTTGGCAAAGCCCACAGCCTCTTGGTCTTCGCGGGGGAAGAGCCACCAGCTCCCCTTCTTGTTCTTCTTGATTTGCTATTCGGTGAGACAAAGACAAATAACTGGAGTGGATCCGTGAGTGGAAATGGCACTTGGAAGACACAGAGCAAGTTCACACAAACAGGAAGTGGGGAGCAGGGTAACCAGGCCGAGCTGCTTCAGGGCTTTCTTAAGTGACAGTGTCTGGTACAGGCCCCTCTTGCCTCTTTTTCTGAGTGGGGGATTTAGGGCTTGGGATTCTGGGGTGCATGGGGCAGGAGACGAGGCCACTGTGTGCTCCCTGCAGGGTTTGCTCCAGGCAGGGGATGTCCTTGGCTACTCCTTGGCTTGGTTTCATCTTCTGTCTCCATGTCTTCTTGGGAAATGTTTGCTTGCAAAGGCAGAAACCCATCCGCACCTAGTCCTCCTAAAACACAGGGGAATGTGATAGAACATCAGCCCTAGGCATGTAGGACTTGGGTTAGGTTGGGTCTATCAGGCATCAAGGACTCAAGGGGTCTAGAGAGAGCCATCCTGCTTAGGTCACTGCTGCTGCTTACCTCTCTCTTTCACTCTGACACTCTCTCTCTCTCTCTCTCTCTCTCTCTCTCTCTCTCTTTCATAGATAGATACACATACACACACACACACACACACACAGATGATTGGTTGATAGATATCTCTTTACGGGCTGAAGTTTACCTCGGTTAGTAGAGTACTTGCTGTGCACACTCTGAGGCCCTGGGTTCAGTCCCCACCATTGCAAAAATGGGGGAAGGACCTGGCAGCCCACATCCAAAACAATCAGCCATTGCAAACCCTATGAATGGCAGAGAGGCACTGACATAGTGCTGGGTATGGCACAGTGTCTGGGAGTGCTTTTTTCTGTTTTACATAGGGTCGCTATGAGTCAGACCTGACTCAACAGCAACTAACAACAACTAGGTAGATAAGTTGTTGTTGTTAGGTGCTGTCCAGTCCTCTCTGACTCATAGCGACCCTTATAGGGTTTTCAATGGCTGATTGTTTCAGGATTGCCTTGGGAGTCGATTGTCACGTCCTTCTCCCATTTTTGCGGTGCTGGGAATCAAACTCGGGACCTCAGAGACTACAAAGCAGCGCTCTACCAACTGAGCTAAATCCCAGCCCCAGGTAGATAAGTAGAGATATAGATATAATAGATATAGATGTAGATATGTCATAAACACACACACACACACACACACACACACACACACACACACACAACCTAGCCACACAGCTACCTCAAAGTGGTGCCCTTAGCTCACCCTGCCTCTCTGACCTTCAGTGTGACCTTCGTGGGAAAGATAGTCTGATTAGACCATTTCTATGGGTGCTTCAGTTTTCCTTTCTGTAAAATAGGAGTGGTAATACCGGTCCTTACAGGAGGTGTGGCCAAAAGGTGTGGTGAATGTTTAGATTTGTAAAAACTTACAATAAGATACATTGCCATTAGTCTACCTCAGCATAATATGCCCCCCCCACACACACACACACTTTTCCCATTGTTCTTGTCACCTTTCTGAAGCAGTTCTGCAAGTCCTCTGTTGTAAGTGTCCTTTGTTCTGTTATCCTGGCTGCCTTCATGTCCTGAATCGATTCAAAACATTTCCCTTTTGTGGACATTTTGACTTTGGAGAGGAGCCAGAAGTCACTTGGGGCCAGATCTGATGAATGAGGTAGATGAGGACACACCGTCATGTGTATTAGACAACAGTTGCTGTATCAGAAGTAGTGTGACTCAGAGCATTGTCATGATGGAGGATGAAAACTAAAAACACTTACGAAAGAGGACTTCCAAAACAGCTTCAGACAGCAGCAAAAATGATGGGATAGGTGCATTGGAAGCCACGGGGAGTCCCTTGACGGGGATTAATGGCAATGTGTCTTTTACTATAATGTTTTTATTAATTTAAACATTTACCATATTTATCGCACTTCATATCTGAGCATTTGCGTGAAGAGGAAATGAGGAAGAGAGTTCTCTTGGTTCATTTAAACTCACATGATCATAACTCTGTGCCCCGTATATAATTAGTGCTCAGAATGGCGTTTATTACTGTCGTGCAGCCTTTCTGTTATTTAGGGTCCCTCCTATAAGGAGTTACATGATGATACAGTGTTTTCAGAACTACTTCAAAGAGCACACAACCTTCACAGAAGGGAAAAAAAGTTTGTTTCACTTGAAGTACTACTATAATGTTATTTTGTTGGTAGGTGCCATCAATTCAGATCTGCAGGATGGCAACCCTGTATACAACAGAATGAAACATAAACTGACAGTGTGTCATGCACATGATCTTTTTGTTTGAGCCCATTGTTGCAACCACTATGTTTCTCCTCATTTTGAGTTGGGCCATGTCACCGAAGGAGATCCCAGGGGCTTTACTCCATTCCCATCATTAAAGTTGGCTCCACTTTGAGGAGGCAATGCTTCCGCAGTTGTTCCTTGAATGCCTTCCAGCCTGGGAGACTCCTTTTCCGGCACTATATCTGACAGGGCTTCTCTGCTATCTATAGGGTTTTTAATGGCTAATTGTTTTGAGAGTTGGCTGCTGGGTCCTTCTTTCTGGTCTGTCTTAATCTAGAAACTCAGCTGAGTCCTGTCATGGCCCTGCTGGTATCTGCAGATACTGATGGCATAGCTTTCAGCATCACAGCCACACGCCAACCTCCACAGCGCAACAAGCTGACAGACTCGTGGGGAACTACTATAAATACTTCATACGTTAAGACTTGTGTAAGATATTTTATCATTTCAAAGCACTGCCACATTCATATCTTTTGGTTCCCCCAATATTCTGAGGTATTATTAAGACTGTTTAATAAATAAGGGCCTGCACCCATGGCCCTGTGGCATCCGATCCCATCAGATCTCAGAAGCTGAGCAGGGTCAGGCCTGGTTAATACTTGGATGGGAGACCGCCTGGGAACACTAGGTGCTATAGGCCTGGAGAAGGACCCGGCAACCCTCTCCCAAAACTCAATCCACCCATTGCAAACCCTATGAACAGCAGAGAAGCACTGACGGTAGTTTCCCCTGTTGTACGTAGGGTCACTATGAGTCAGATACCAACTCGATGGCACCTAACAACAATAACAACAAGAATAAGGAAACAAGAAATTAAAGTATTGCCTGAGGTCACATGGTCTGCAGGTGACAGAGCCTAAACTCACATCCAGGTCTCAACTCTAAATCCCTCCAGTGTGTTTTCAACTTCATTATAGGTACTGAGTTCATAACCCATCATATTTCCCTTGATTCCCCAGCTACTAGGAAGCTCAAGTTAAGTGTGGTGTCCAAACTTGGCACTCTTGTAACCATGGCTCAGAGTCTATTTCCTTTGTGTAACCAGTTGCGGTATATCTTAGATAAGGAGGGTTGGCTTTATAAACACAGCAGAAGTACACCTACCTCAAGTGGATAAATCGTGTCTTCCTAACGCCTTCTCCAATGATAAGGTTGAACTTTATTTCTTCAGCACCATCGTTTCTCTTTGTGGAAGGCAATGGGCTGTCATGGAAACAGCCTGGGCCCTCTGACTTCCTGTGATCCTGGTCTCATTTCCTGCCTTGCTGTCTGGGGTCTTTGCTGAAAAGAAGGTCCAAAAGGAGAAGATCCCTCCATCCCTTGCAGCCATCTCTGCTTCCTGCTGACATCCGGGTCCTCTTCTCAAAGCCCTGGGGACAAGCACTACCCAGCTGCCCAGCCCTGCTGGAGGCATTTTTCTAGAACTCTGAGTGATGTTGGGCCCCAGGGTTTTATGGGAAAGCTAGTGACTTTCTTGGCCTTTGAGCCTCACTTTTCAGAGGGATAACAGTGGGGTACCCTGTCAGATCCTTACCCAAGACCAGAGGGAGCCGGACCCTTCAGCCTCAGAACCAGTCCCGTGCACCTCCCTGAGCCTCGGTCTCCCCATCTATAACATGAGGGCAGCATTGCCTCCTTGGGGGGTGGGAGCAGCCAGGAGAACTGTGGTAATGAGGGCAGCTGGCGCACCTCAAGGACTCCACTTACATGTTATCCTGCTTAGGGTGTCCCAGATATCCTGACAAGTCACTGTATGTTTTAACTCATCAAGGCCCCATAATAGCCAGGGAGAAAACAGAGCAGTTAACAACTTGCCTAGGATCACACAGCTCTACCACAGAGCTACGCCTCCATCCCTGTCTTCTTCTCCTCCTCCTTGCACATACTTTGCAAGTGCTCTACCACTGGGCTGCACCCCCAGTCCCCTTATTTTTTATTTTGAGACAAAGTCTCACTAAATTGCACAGGCTGCCCCTGGCCTTGAACTCTCAATCCTCCTGCCTCTGCCTCCTGAGTTGTTGGGACTATAGGTGTGAGCCACTGCACCTGGCCCTGTCTTCTTTTAAATCTATATGAATCCTGTACCCCAGATCCCATTAATGACCATCCCAACACACCTATCCAATCAGAACGTTGTCTTCTGAACAATACCAGGTTACCCCCATAGCTGTCTCTCATGAGCATCTACTGTGTGCACCGTTAGCCCACCGGGGGTCCTGTGTGCAGTCTCCGGGCTTGACTGCCAGAGTGGGTGATCCCATGGCTCTGCTCACAAACCGCCTGACCCATCTGCTGATGCCGAAGGCTCGTTCCAAGCCTGTGGCGAAGCGGGAATTTCTTCTTCCTCTTCCCCATGGTACCGTGATAAATCACTCCCTGCTTTAGTTTTATTGTAGGAGCAAGAATAATACCTCCCCAGAGTGCCCATATATTTGCCTCTCGCTTATTTATAGGGCCTTTGGCATACCGAAACAGCCCCCAGGAGGCAGTGAGAGGCAGGTCAGCCCCTGGGGTGCCTCAATTAGAATCTGGGGTGAAGGGCTGCCCTGGCCCCAGTGGCCCGTCTTTCCTAGGAGCCTGGACATCCCGCCTTGTAAAGGGGCTCCATCCTGGAATGGCCTTGGAGCCCAGAGGACTGAGTGAACATCCCAGGCCATTTCCTGACGTCTTCTCTGAGGGAAACATAAAGTGAACTCCAGGAAGCCTTGAGAAAAGAATGGAATTCAGACTCACGCTACGACAGCGTCGGACCCTGAGGACATGACAGGAAAGGAAATAAATGCGCCTGTCACTACCTAGTTCACTTCCAGGAGGTGCCTGGAGCATCAGTGTCAGGCAGCAGGCAGCACAGGGGTCACCGGGGCCTGCTGGTGGAGGGCCGGATGGTCTGAGGGCTACAGCGTCTCAGCCTCGTGACAGGCAAAGTCCTCGAGCTGGACGGTGCTGATGGCTGTGCAGCAGCGACGATGTCCCTGATGCCACTGAGCTGCACACTTAGAAATGGTTAAGATGCAGCGCAGGGGGTGGGGGAAGGGGGTGGCGCACGCCTGTAATCCCAGTGGCTCGGGAGTCGGATGCGGAAGGATCGCAAGTTTGAGACCAGAGGCAGGCTGCATAATTTAGTGAGACCGTATCTCAAAAAGTAAAAAAAAAATGGGCTGCGGGTGCAGCCTAGTGGTCCAGCACTTGCAAAGCATGCAAGTGCGAGGCCCTGGGTTCAACCCCCAGTACCACCAAAAAAAAAAAAAAAAAAAGAAAAGAAAAGAAAGAAAAAGAAAGAAGGAAGGAAATGGTTAAAATGCTAAGTTTTGTATTGTGTGTATTTTGCCACATCTGTAAAGAGAAGGACTGCGCTTGCTTTTCCTACCCCATCACTGCCTAAGGAGCTTGTGACTCAGGAACACATTTTTTCCTGGAGGGTTGTGGGAGGCAGGGGGACCTGCCCCCAGGCCTCTCAGTGCAGCCCTTGATGACTTTACAGAGCCTCCGAGATCAGCTGTAGCCAGTCCCCAGCCTTCCCTAAGGGACAGGTGAGTTAGAGTAGGGTTGGCAGATAAAACCCAGGACTCCTAGTTAGGGTTGAACTTCATTCTGGCACTGTGGTGCACACCTGTAATCCCAGCAACTCCAGAGGCTGAGGCAGGAGGACCGTGAGTTCAAGGCCAGAGACAGCCTGTGTAGCTTAGTGAGACCCTGACTCAAGATAAAAGATAAAAATGGGGCTAGGGGCACAGCTCAGTGGTAAAGTGCTTGCAAAGTGTTCTTTGCAAGTGGCCTTGGGGTCAGCCCCAGAGTACTGCATTAAAAAAAAAAAAAGTAATTAATTAAAAATAAATAAAATTGAACTTCAGATCAATACTGAATTATTAGTATATCTCTTAGTATTTGGGATATTCTCATACTAAATTCCTCCTGCCTCTGCCTCCTGGGTTGTTGGAATTATAGGTGTGAGCCATTGCACCTGACCCTGTTGTTTTTTAATCTATATGAATCCTGTATCCCACTGGTGTTCTGTATTTTCTTTGCTAAATCTATCCAGCCTACGTGAAGAGCCACCTGGGTGTCCAATTCTCCCCCAGAGGTTGGTGGGCCTTTGGAGCCCAGGTTTTGGCATGAACTCATCCACGCAGCCTTTCTTCCATTGTGGCTGTGTGACCTTGGGCAAGTTCTCAGCTCTCTGAGCCTCAATCCCCTATCTCAAAACGTGCAATGTGACGGCACCTTCCTCAGGGCGTAGTGAAGGATGGAACGGGCTATCCCGAGGAGCCCTCGGCATAGTAAGAGTTCTATTAGCACGCAGCACCTCATTCTCGTGATTTCCTTTATGGATCAAAGCTGAACATTTGCTTCATGATCTTTGGGCCATGGTACCAAAATGGGAGAGCAGCAGTGTGGAGACCCCATACTTTGTTCCTGTTTTGCCCTATGGGCTGTGTTACCTCAGGCTAACCAGTTCACCTCTCTGGGTCTCAGTTACCCCAATCTAAAGTAGATGAAACAGTTCTGATTCAAAAGTGTAGACTGTAGCACTATAAAGTCATTAATAACTTTTTTTAAAATTCTGGACGTCTCCCCCTGTATCTTCAGGGCTGTACAAGGCCATCATGTGGGTCATCTCTCTCAGTGCTCACACACAGGACAAGGACGTGTAGTCCCCACTTGTCTAATGAGTTTCAGGCCTCAGACAGGTTTTGTCACTTGCTAAGGGTCACACAGCTATCATGTGGCAGAGCTGAGCTTCCAGCCCATGCGCACCCAAGGTGGCAGAGGGTGGGCAGGGGGTTACAGCCATGCCCCTACCTCGGTCTTCCTGAGTGGATTATCCACAGGCAGCGTCACCTCACTAGACTCAAGATAAGGTGGATAAACTACATGAGTCCCAAAGGCTAATGAGAGCCAGCTTGGTGGCGAATACCTATAATCCCAGCAATACGGAGGCTGAGGCAGGAGGATCTCAAGTGCAAGGCCAGCCAGGGCTAGACAGCAGAATCTTGTCTCAAAAACAAAACAAAACAAGCAAGCAGCCAAAGACCAATAGGAACAGTGAATGGATGATCTCGGTTGCTTCCCCCCACCCCACCCCACCCCCTGCACGCCATCTTGAATGGCGTCAAGATGGAACTGGAAGAGAGCAAGCTCTTCATTTTTTAAGGCATCGTTCCCTCTCTGTCCATCCCTTAAGCAAAGTGGGATTGGCAAGAATGGCATGCTGAGCCAGGCCTCTGTCAACAGAGTTCAGACAATCCAGGCTCCCCCTTCTTGTGCAGCAGAGAGACACAGTTGCATTTTTCAAAAGGGCTTCTAAGTGTCTCATCCAGAATCCTTAGCAAATGATATAATCAGCGACTCTTTAATCCTTTGTTCCAGGTCCAACTTCAAAGTTCAGAAGTAATTTTTATCCTTCTCATTTTCTGCCAACTCAATTAGAAGTTGGGTTTGGGGTGGTCTCTGCTGACCCCAAACCAGATCACATGCCCCCAGGTGCAGGACCCTGGGCTGAAGTAGCTGCTGGCCCCGCCTCTCAGCATGTTCTAAGAGAACCAAGGGGGTTGGACTGAAATGGAAAACTGAGGGGCTTGTAATTAAAAGGCTGCGGTATAAACCAGAGACCTGGGATTGGTACCTGGTTCTGTAAAATTAAAAATAGGCCTTTTTCCACAAAGCAAGCAGGAGAATCCCTGTGGTGGAAGCCACTGGGCGTTAGCAAATAAAAATGTGGCACATGTGCACCTTCCCATCTCTTCCCCCCAGGGAAAGGAGTCCAGCAAGGCTGTTCCACAATGGGCTTTTCTGGAAGAGGCCAGCCTGGCACGTTGGTGGAGAGGCCAGCCTGGGGTGTACCAAGGCTCGAGGGGTGTCAGCAGCCGCTGTGAGCCTGCCATAGGACTGAGATTCGTGGTAGAGTGTTGTCCTTCATGGTCTCGCAGACACCTGTGCCTTCGCTGGACTTGGGTGTGGCGTGTGTGATTAGAACACACCCCTGCTGGACCCTTCAGTGAGGTTTCACATCTCCAAGCAGTCTGGTCTGTGTAGTAGAGCTCAGGGCCCTGGAACAGTAGGATATGCGGCAGATAAATTTTGATAGCTGAAATAGGGAAGATGTTAGGGACAAGTCCAGGACATGTCACATGGTTGCTATAATGGGAAGGGTGATTTTGCCCACCTCGCAGTTTTGTGAGTGCACCAAGCTGCCTCGGATCACCAGTGTGTCTGTGAGCAGATGGGGCTGTAGATTCTGGAAGGAAATAGGCATTAATTTGGCCCCTCTTCCCCAGGATGGTATAGTCATGAGAATAGCAAATGACATTATTAGAACCTAGTATTCCCAAGCCGTTTTTCATCCGAGGACTAAGCAGGCTGACCCTGCTTAGCTTCTGAAATCAGGCAGGATTGGATGCTAGGGTTCTATGGTTACAGATATACCCAAAACACGGTTGTTGTTGTTGTTGTTATTGTTGTTGTTAGGTGCCATTGAGTCCAACTCATAGTGACCCTATGTACAGCAGATCGAAACACTTCCCAATTCTTTGCCAGGCATAGGATCTTATTTATGTTAAGCCCATTGTTGCAGACACTGTGTCAATCCATCTGGTGGAGGGTTTTCCCTTTTTTCATTGACCTGCCACTCTCCCAAACATGATGTCCTCCACATAGTGGTCCTTCCTAACTACATGTCCAAAATACATAAGATGCAATCTAGCCATCCTTGCTTCCAGGGAGCACTCTGGTTGCACTTCTTCTAGGACAGATCTATTGGTTCTTTTGGCAGTGCACAGTATATTCTATATTCATCTCCAGCACCATAATTCAAAAGCATCAATTCTTTTCCTGTCTCCCTTGTTCAATGTCCAGCTTTCACAACCATATGATGCAACTGAAAATACCATGGCATAAGTCAGGTGCATCTTCATCTTCAATGTAACATCTTTACTTTTCAATACTCTAAAGAGATCATTTGCTACAGCTTTTCCTAGAGCAATGTGTCTTTTGCTTTCTTGACCACTGCTTCCATGGGTGTTGATTATAGAGCCAAACAAAACAAAATTTTGGATGACCTCAATCTTTTCTCCAACACACTCAATGTTCCTAAATGTTCATTGAATGAACGAGTTAATCAAGTGCTTTTATAATGGAATTTAGTCAGGAATAGACCCTCAGAACCCAGGAGGAAACACTTCATTCTTATCTGCTTCAGTCATTCACTAGGCATTTATTGAGCATCTACTGTGTCCCCAGCAGTGTCCTAGGTGCTGGGGACACAGCAACAAAGGTGGTGAGCAAGCTTATGGAGCTTGTGGACAGGGGATGATAAGCCAGTGACCATAGGGCCATGGGAAGTGCTGTGAAAGACAGCAGGGACTCCAACCTGCACAGGAGGGTCTCAGTCCACCCCCACCCCCGTGCCTTGCAATGGACATTTTAGCTGAGGCCGAGCAGGTGAGTTAGGAGTCATCCAGGCCCAGGGGAGGCAGAAGTGGATCCAGGCAGACACTGTGCCTTCCAGAACGTGCCAAGGTAAAATCCAGTATTAAAAGGGTCCATGGTTTCTAGACACAGCATGATTTTAAAAAATAACAATAGCAGCAGCAAGGACAATAATAACAATAGCTGAGATTTCTTACTGCTCTCCATCAAGATAATCTTTTCATTCTCGTGACTCTAATTGGGTAAGTGGTTCCTTTAGAAGTAATTAGAGAATGTAGTCAGTGGCTATTCAGAGCTTCCGAAGGAACTGATTTGCAAGTCTCTGTAGGGCTGGTCTTAAAACTTCCCCCAAGCTGTGACTACTGGTAAAGCAAACCCCCAGGACCCATGATGGAGTTCAGACAAACAGAAAAGAGCAAGTCAGCTGTGCCCAGTCAGGGGACCCCAGCACACACAGTTCTTGATCTAGATTCAGAAACATCTGGAAAGACCAAACTGCTTTCCACTCCAAACTCCTTGTTGAGAAAATCATGGGTCATCCCCCATGCTGTGGGCATTTGCCCTCATTAAGAAGCACAGAGTGACGGGTGCAGTGGCGCACACCTGTAATCCCAGCGGCTCCGGAGGCAGAGGCGGGAGGATCACAAGTTCGAGACCAGAGGCAGTCTGCGTAATTTAGCAAGACCCTGTCTCAAAAAGTTAAAAAAAAAAAAAACAAAAAAGAGCTGGGGACAAAGCTTTGTGGTCCAGCACTTGCAAAGCATGCAGGCCTGAGGCCCTGGGTTCAACCCCCAGTACCGCAAAAAAAAAAAAAAAAAAAAAGATTGTCGCTGAGATAAGCCACTCAAAACCTTGCTCTAGAGCCCGGCTTGCAGCAGGGGCTGGGTGCTGATGCAGTTGGTCACCCAGCAAACACTTACTGAACACCTGCCATGCTGGGCTTGGGGTTGGGGTGCAGCGCGAGGAACCCACTGGATGAAGAATAACAGCAGTGGTCTAGGACGCAGGTGGCACCATGCTCAGAATAGCCAGCTCGGCAACTAGCCAAGAGGAGGAGGTGCTTGGGTGAGGGGCAGGATGGGAGGGTGGGAGGACATTGCAGGGAGGGGAAGATATGAAGTCCCAAGTCCTCCTTCCATCTTCCACCTTGGGAAGAAGAGTGAAGAGCACCTCTTGACCCTCAGCCTCCTGCCACCCTTGCTACAGAGGCCGACAGTTCAATCTAAAGCCAACCTGGAGCCAATAGAAGGCACAGCGGTCCCCTAGAAGGGCTCTCTGGGCTCCTAGGCTGCAGCTGTGAGAAGAGTCCGGCCTGGCAGGCCCTGTGCCGCGGCTGTGGGGTGGCTGCCCACTCGGAGGCCCCTGCAGTTGGCTCCGTAATGATGCTGGGCATGGACACACATCGTTCACTCCGGGCTGAGCAGCTGGTCTGCGTCCTGAGCAGGCTGCCTGTGCTCTGCTCCCCGGGGCCGGGCCTTGCTGCCCGCTTTTCCATCCTGTTTATCTGGGAGCCTGGATGGTGGCCATCTCCTCTGGCTTTGGAAACCAAAGAGCACAGACTGACCAGAACGTTCTCTAGAGAGCCCATTCACTGCTGGCAGGCTGGAGAAGAGTGGAGGATGGATCTCTCTCTCCCAGACCCAGCCACACCAGCCAGCAAACAAGTGACATTCCACCGGCAAACTAAACAGGAAGCTCAGCCTCCAAGCAAACTGAAGCCCAGACAGGGCCGCAGAGATTGATAGTGGAAGATGCGAGTTTGAGAGTAAGCCCCGCCTGGCTTGGGAGTGTCAGGAACTGACCCAAGGGGAACTGAAGAAGGGGAGAACCTGGTGCCCCTCTGCCCTGTAAGTGAATAGAAGAGCAAGGAAACAGAGTGCACCCCTCACCTCCGCCTGTTGGCCCCAAGCTTGAGGACCAAGGGTCAACTGCTATCTCTGCCTTGTTGTTGTTGTTGTTATTGTTGTTGTTGTTGTTGTTGTTGTTAGGTGCCATTGAGTCAGGTCCGACTTATAGTGATCCTTTGTACAGCAAAACGAAATACTCCCCGATTCTGTGCCGGGCATATGATCTTTTTTATGTTGAAGCCCATTATTGCAAACACTGTGTCAATTCATCTAATTGAGGGTCTTTCTTTTTCTTGTTGACCTGCCACTCTCCCAAACATGATGTCCTTCTCCAGGGATTGGTCCCTCCTGACTACATGTCCAAAATACATAGGACACAGCATGCTTGTAAATCCAAGGTGGGCTTCTCTCCTCCTAGGATTGAAGGGATTTCGGACAGACTGTCAGGTTCCCAGCAGCAAGTTGTTTTGTTTTGTTTGTTAGGTGTTATTGAGTCGAATCTGACTCATGGCAACCCTGTGTACAACAGAATAAAACACTACCCAACACTGTGCCATGCACATCTTTTTGTTTGAGCCCAGTGTTGCAGACACTGTTTCTTCTCATTTTGAGTCATGCCACATCAGCAAAAGGGGGTCCCAGGGGCTTTACTTCATTCTTGTCACTAAGGTCAACTCTACTTTGAGGAGGCAATTGTTCCCCAGTCGTCTTTTGAATGCCTTCCAGCCTGGAGGGCTCATTTTCCTGCACTATATTTGACACTGCTTCTCTGCTATTCATAGGGTTTTCAATGGCTAATTATTTTGGGAGTGGGCTGCCTGGTCATTGTCCCTAGTCTGTCTTAGTCTGGAAGTTCAGCTATAGCTTGTCCACCGTGGGTGGCCCTGCTGGTATCTGAGATGCCGGTGGCACAGCTTTCAGCATCCCAGCAAGATGCACGCCCCCACGGAACAACAGGCTGACGAAGCGGGGTGGAGGGCAGCAGCAGGTTAAAGCTGCCTAATTGTTAGTTCCCTTCTCTCTTGTGGACAATGGCCATCCATGTCGTGATTCCAGACTGTGGTTTTGGATGAGTGCACCTCTGGCCTCCTTCACGGAGTCTTCATTCTCTAAATAGCCTTTAAGTGCCTGGCACCATCTGGGCCCGGGGAACACCCAAGCTCTGGCAGCCCAAACTGGCCTTTGCTGGAGTTTGCGGTGAATCAGCAGGGGCAGGAGAAGCTGGGTCCTGCTCTGCAGCCATGCTCGGATGGAACTGCGAGTGGCCAGATTGTTTGTTCTGGCAGCACCTCATGCTGTGGGGATTTTGGGGCAAGATGTGCTGGGTCATGGTGGCACCTTGTTGCTACCAGGCTTCCCAGGGTCCCATGAGTCCTGCTGGTGTGGACCAGGCTGCACCAGTAGCCCGGCCTCTGTTGGCATGTGTGCCGTTAGCCAGAAGCCATCAGAGCCTCCGCAAACACATGGGCACCTCAGAAAGATGGAAAGCAACAGTGCCTATTACCCCAAAGCCCTCTCCACCCCTCAGCCAGGTCCTCGCAGGAAACAAGACTTAGAGTGTGTGTTCCTAAGTTTTGACCCCGAGGGCATTTGCAGGTGGCCTGAAAACCAAGTCATCAGATTTCACTTATTTTTTTCCCCTTTCATCACCCTGAACAGAGACCCTCTTGCCGCTCTCTGAGTGTCCCCTAGCTCTTACCCTTTCCCAACCCTGCCCTCCCACAGTCCAGGATGGGGTAACAGGTGGGAGCCCCGTCTTCCTCAGCACTTGTTGTTGTTGTTGTTAGGTGCCGTCAAGTCTTGTCAAGTTGGTGTCCGACTCCTAGCGACCCTCATAGGGTTTTCAATGGCTGACAGTTTCAGGATTGCCTTGGGAGTGGATTGCCAGGCCCTTCTCCCATTTTTGCGGTGCTGAGAATTGAACTCAGGGCCTCAGAGACTGCAGCGCAGCGCTCTACCCACTGAGCTAAATCCCAGCCCTCCTCAGCACTATATAGGAATAAAACCTGTTGATGCTCAGCCACCTGAAGCTCTGATGTAAATGTGTCTCATGTCGAAGGGGCCACATCAAAAGGCCAAGCACGGTGGCCACGCCTGTTGTCACAGCGACTTAGGAGGCAGAGGCAGGAGGATCGCAAGTTCAAGGCCAGAGGCAGCCTGCATGACTTAGCGAGTGCTTGACTCAAAATAAAAAATAAAAAATGGGCTGGAGGTGCAGCTCAGTGGTAGAGCACTTGAGAAGTATGAGTGAGGCCCTGGGGTCAACCCCCAGATACAACAACAAAAAAAAAAAAAAAGAAAAGAAAAGAAAAAAATGGAAGAAAGGAAAAAGAAAAAAAATGAAGGAGCTGCATCAAAACCTGAGCTCAACCAGGTATCTGATTAATATCAGCGTCACCAGGGCCTCTGCTGTGTCCAGGCACTCGACGTCACCTATCCATGGCCTCCATCTGCAGGTTCTTTGTGGCCTCTTCCCTTTCAGCTTCCTAATCTCTTAGGAGACCAGATGGCAAAGAAATGGTGACTAGTTTTGCAGTGACATAGGGAGTGGAATTCTTTCTAGATCTAAATATTTGTTTCTTTTTTCTTTTGTTTCTTTTTTCTTTTTTTCTTTTTTTCTGTTATTTTTCCTTCTTTTCTTTTATTTTCTTTTATTATTTTTATCAGTACTGGGGAGTTTGAACTTGGGGCCTTACACATGCCTAGCAACTGCTCTACCCCTGAGCTCTACCATGAGCTCCCCCAGCCTACTTTTTAATCTTTTATTTTGAGATAGGCTCTTACTACTTTACAAGGACTGCCTCTGGCCTGGAACTTGCAATCCTCCTGCCCCCGCCTCCCGTGTCGCTAGGATTACAGACATCCACCACCGTGCCTGACTATTTCTTTTTCTTAAGTCTTTATTTCCTGGCACAGGCTCCATGAAGAGAGTCCTGTGCTTTGAATTTGACGCATCTTGTTCAGTCCTCACTGTGTACTCTTAAGTAATAGGTACGCCTAGCCTCATTAGAGATGGGGAAATTGAGGCCCAGACCTGCCAAGTGACCTGTCCAAGGTCACGCAGCTGGGATTCCTAGCCATGCCCTTCATCTCTAGAGTGTGTTCATTCCCTTCCCACAATGCCATGCTGCCGCTGGACTCTTTAATGAGAAGACAATGTCATGAAAAATAGTTTCCATGGAGCTACAGAGGATGTGAGGCCACACTTTGGTTTTTGCTTGATGCGTGATACGGGGCCTTGCTTGTCCAACCTCTGGGGAGAACGGCTCCATGCAGATGCGTGGTTCCTCCGCAGGATGGGAGAAAGAGGAAGGGAGCCACTTACGAGGCCTTTGTGGGAAGAAGTGACATTGGGGCTGAGGATGTCAGAAAGCCTTGCCTGGTTCAGGGGGGGAACCGTCAAAGCCAGGAGGCTCCTCTGTGTGCAATCCTGCACCCCTAAGCTTCCCCACTGAGCAAGACTGGACCCTGAGTCCAGGGCCACTTGGTTGGAATAACAGCCAACACTGTAACACCTGCCATATTTCAGGCATCCTTCTGAGCACTTTCCATATTCCATGAGGTTGATCCTACTGCTATTCCGACGTTGTTGTTGTTGTTGTTGTTGTTGTTGTTGTTGTTGTTAAGTGCCATCAAGTCATGTCCGACTCATAGCAACCCTCATAGGGTTTTTAGTGGTTATTTCAGGATTGCCTCTGGAGTGGATTGCCACATCCTTCTCCCATTTTTACAGTGCTGGGGATCGAACCCAGGTCCTCAGAGACTGCAGAGCAGTGCTCTACCAAATGAGCTAAACCTCAGCCCCAGTTGAGTTTGTTGTTTTTGTTCTTAGATGCCTTAGAGTTGTGTCCAACCCACAGTGACTCTCATTGGGTTTTCAAGGGGTGATTGCCTTGGAAGTGGATTGCCACATCCTTCTCCCATTTTTGCTGTGCTAGGGATCGAACCTGGCCCCTCAGAAAGTATAGAGCAGCAGTCTACCAACTGAACTAAACCCCAGCCCATATTCCCACCTTGTAGCTAAGGAAATTGAGACACAGAGAGATGTACAGTAGCCCAGGTCACACAACTAAGCTGCAGAGCCGGGATTCAAACCCAGGGAGATGAGTTCGCTCTGGTGATCTTATCCTGCCCCTGCAGGGCAAGCTGTGCAGCTCATAGGCTTAAAGGCAGAAGCAGGTGGGAGTGAAAAACCAGCTGGGGTATTGAGTTCTCTGGCAGATGTCATATTGAGGATGACTCTAGGGGATCCCAGGACTGGTGCGGCAACCTTGCTAAGCCCAGGTCTTGTGTGGCATAGTTGGGTGTCTTGTACCCACAGCTGAGCCCAAACAGCACAGGGCAGAAGAAAGGGCGGCTCCCACCAGCAGAGCATTGTCAGGAGGCACCTGGTGAGGGCCACCATCAGGAGCAGAGGGAGGCAGTGGTTCTGGCCAGCCAGCAGCAGGGCAGGGTGACTTCACACCTGTCTGAAGAAGTGGAAGTGTCTTTCTGTTTGTTTGTTTTGTGGTACTGTGGGTTGAACCCAGGGCCTTGTGCCTGCATGCTTTGCAAGTGCTGGACCACTAAGCTGCACCCCGACTCCATTTTCTTTACTTTTTTGAGACAGGGTCTCACTAAGTTACGCAGACTGCCTCTGGTTTCGAACTTGCGATCCCCCCGCCTCTGCCTCCCGAGTTGCTGGGATTACAGGTGTGCGCCTCTGCACCTGGCTCTCTTTTTAAAATTTTATCTCAAGGTAGTTAGAGATACAGCCTACTTGAGGAAAATCCAGCCCCAACACATGGAAGAAAGAGGCTGGTTAGGGTCAGGGGCTGATGTGGCTCTACTCTGACCAGGAATAGTCTCCTGGAATTGCCAGAGGACCAGCAATTCCAGGCCCTGTGTAGGCATGTGGTGGGTGGAATTCATCTCATGTATACCACAGGCCCATTTTACAGATGCTGAAACTGAGGTTCAGGGAGGCTGACATGTCCAAGGTCCCGCAGCAAACAAGGGCAGGATTTGAAACTCAAGATCTGAACCCAAGTGCCTGCTGTCCCTCCCAATCTTTACTTTGAATATTGTCACAAGTGGAAATGAGCAGGTTGCAATTCTCCACTCCCATATTTCTTATCCTGCCACAGGCAGGGGCAGGACTTTCTGCCACCAACCATCTGGTTCATTCTGTCTTTCATCCCTGGGATACCCAGCCACCCGCAGCCTCCTCTGGTAGCTGTCCTTTGCAGGCCCTGGGGCAAGAAGGATGTGTAAGGCCAAACACCCTGCCTCACAGTGGGACTTTAGCACAAAGTAAAAGCACGAGAATATAGACTACAGGTAGATAATGTGAGATCAAGTCAGTACCCCGCCAGAGAAGGAAGCTTTGGGGACTCAGACCAAGGTGGGGGTCGTGTGTTTGTCTAGACAACAATCCAGTGATTCTGTATCATAATCATACCGCTCCATGGGCCTCACTTGTCAACACATGGCCTAATCAGGGCAATCGGCAGGTTTGCCAGGTTTGCGTCTGTTCGGTGCAACAGGTTAAGCCCCTCCTCTGGGGCAGCCCTGGCACTCAACACTGGGTGGCCGGGCTGCAGGTACCAAGAGCACAGCCTCCGCCTGCAGGGATCTGAGGCCAGGCAGGTCAAGAGGCGGCCACAGAGTGCTGAGAGACTCTGAGCTCCAGAGTCCAGCTGCCTGGATTCGATTCCAGGCTCCAGGACCTAATAGATTTGGGGCTTAAATTGCTGCTTCTCTTGGCCTCACTTAGCATTCTATAAAATGGGGATGCTAAGTCTTTATCTTATAGGCATGATTGGAGGGTTGAATGTCTTATTACCCAATAAGAGCTTGGAAGGATGCTTGGCAGATTGTTGTTATTGTTAGATGCCGTCGAGTCGCTGTCCAACTCATAGCAACCCTGTGTACAAAGGTGAAACACTATTGTTAGTGCTTCTGCTATTCACAGGGTTTTCAGTGGCTGTTTTTTGGGAGTGGGCTTCTGGGTCCTTCTCCCAAGCCTATAGCACCTGGTGTTCTCAGCCAGTCTCCCATTCAAGTACTAACCAGGTCCGACCATGCATAGCTTCCAAGATCTGATGGGATTGGATGCCACAGTAGTATGGCTGCAGGCTGCTTGGCAGATGGCATTCGAAAAATACTGGCTCTTCTGGTGGGGCTGTTTGCTGAGCTGTTGTTGCTAGTGAGGACAATGACAGTTATCATACTGAGTGCTATAAGAGAGATAAGCCCAGGTCTCTGGCAGATAGCCCAGGGAAGAGGCATCTGACTGATGGGAGCCTGGCAGGGCACTGGGTCATCAGTGACCTCATTTTGGAGGAAATGAGGTAGGAGGTGACATCTGGAAGCCCCGGAGGAGTTAGCAAGAGGAGGAAAGTCAAGATCGAGAGACATGAGGGACGTGTTGGGGCAGAAGACCCGGGCCGATGTAGGTCCCTTAGGTGCAAGAAAACCTACCACGTCTGGAACATCCAGAGAGGTCCCTTGTGGCCACTGGGAAGCCCTGCCTGGGACAGGGCTTCGGGAGTTGCCAGGGTACCAGGCATGCAGGCACCGTGCACCAGGCACAGGAGTCTGAACTTCCTGGAAGGCAGTGGAGACTCCTGGAGGGTTTCTAGCCTGGGAAGAATGGGGCCAAATCTGTGACCCCAGGGGCTGTTCGGTCTGGAGGGGACACAGGCTGGTCAGCAGCAATCCAGGTCAGAGGTGACGTGGTTTGTACCCAGGTTGCCAGGATAGGGAGAAGGGGCCTGGCTGTGGGAGATGATGCCCAGCTGTCTGCCTGGGCTTAGGCGCCTGTGCAGACCGTGGCGCCCCTCCCTGGGATGGGACGCGGGAAGAGGCAGCCGTTCTGGTATTCTGACATCGGAGTGTGAGGACCGGCAAGAAGGTGAGAAGGGGTTTCTCGCCTCCCCTGATCATCTGCTTTGGGGGCTCCTTACAACATGGCCCTCCTTGCACCCCCTGCAAGTTCTGGGGAAAGAGCACCATCCATAGAGAGGAAACAGGAAGTTCAGTGGTCTGAGAATGAAAGGAGTGTGGCCCATTCAGTGAGAGAGGGGCAGTAAGGAGGACAAGAGGTTCATTGTGGCAGGGAGGGTGCTGGGAAAGGGTTCAGTGACTCACAGGCTGGCCCTGGTGGAGCCGGAGATTCACCCTGAGGCATCCCATTTAGCCCCATGTCTTTCCAGATGTTTCTGGTTAGAAGTTCCTATAAAATTCAGAGAAAATGCCTTGCACTTCTGGATCCTGACCCAGTTTGAAGAGTGCCGCAGGCTGACTGGGCTGTTGCCGAGCTCCAAGAAGCAGGGTTGGCAGCGGCTGCGCCCCACACCAAGGACGTCTGGGGAATCCACGACATCCATAGCCCTCACTGGGGAGGGCCCCGCTCTGCCCACCGCCGGCTGAGGGGGACTTGAGCAGCCCTGTGAGTGGTTGGTGCAGTTCTGAGCCCCACCCCAGTGTCCACAAAACACAAGGATCCTTTGGATCCCAGAGCTGTGCATGGGCTAGAAACCGTGCGTAAGCCACCCCGAAGAGCTGGTTCCTGACCGCTGCTTCTGGCCTGTGCTGGTCCTCATTACGGGTCATGATGGGACTGAATATGCAAAACCAACCCTGCAGTTTAGGGAGATGACCCTCAAGTACCTTTGAGAAGAAAAATGGATTTCTCTTTGATATCCGTACACAGCATCTTCCTGGATAGCCCGTCTGAGCAATTGGTTATTTGGGGTTTTACCTCTGCAACAACTTCAGGAAATGAAGTTCAATCAGCATCTCTCCTAAGAGTTGAGTTCAATACCCATTGTCCAAGGGTCTTCCTTGCACCCAGGAGCCCACTTACTCCTACAAAGTAGACCAGAGCTATTCTCAGTGGGGATGACCAGTCACACAGGTAGATCAGCTGGAGGTCAGGATGGCCAGCTTGGGCTGACGACTCAGGCTTTAGCACTGGCCAACCAGGGTGGGACCTGGTCCTCAGTATTTTGACCGTGTGGCCTCTGATGAGTGGTTAGCCTTTCTGAGCTCCAGTTTACACATCTGTAAAGTACTGAGGTGGAGACCGGCAGAGGCTCTGCACAGATGACTGCAGGTCAACCTGTGTTTTCCTGTTGTCCAGCCACTGTGGGTCATAGACTTGTTAATGATCAGTTGATCTAGAATGTTCTAGATCATTCATTTTCTTTCCAGACCTCCCACTGGCCCCCTGCCCTGTGCCTTCCTCAGAGCAGCCCAGTAAATAGGGCATAGAGGTGTTCTGCCTCTTCTTGAGAGACTGTAGAGATCATTCATTTTCTTTCCAGACCTCCCACTGGCCCCCTGCCCTGTGCCTTCCTCAGAGCAGCCCAGTAAATAGGGCATAGAGGTGTTCCTGCCTCTTCTTGAGAGACTGTAGGGGTTCTTTTGTGTTTCAAAAGAAAACAGAAATAGCCAGAATTGCCCACCAGGTGGTTCTGCACCCAGGGCCTCGCCAAAGAGTCTGCTGGGCAGGGGAAGTGAAAGCTAAGCCACAGGGGAGGAAAGGGCCGAGGTCCTCTCCCCTGGGAAGGCTGCAGTGGCCTGTCCCAGCTGTCACCAGGTGCCTCTGTTCCCCTGAGCTGACCGGCCTCCCCTGGAGGCATCAGTTACACAGGAAGTAGATTCATTCATGAGACTCGCCCTGACACCCCGCAAACCCCACCCCACCCCCCAACCCCAACCCTCCCGCTTGCTTTTCTGAACCTCTCTGCCCATTGCTTTGGCTCAGAGAATGCCACTTAGTGTACAAAAAAAGGCTCCCAGAACCCCTCCCTGCTGGCCTGGTGCAATTATGTCTGCAAAGCTTCCTTTCTGGAAAGCTTGGGGGCGGGACCCGCAGCCCGCTGGCCTCCAGGCTGGTCCAGCTTCACTGGGCCGGCCCGATCCTGTCTGCGGAGACAGCCAGCGACTCCTTCAGGGCCATCTGCTCTCTTACATCCTAGGCGACCCTCTGTCCCCAGCCTGCCCTGAGCTGGCTTCTGCTTTTGCCCAGCCCACTCCCGATCTCTCCAGGCCACTTCCTAAACATCCCTATCTTGGGAAAATCGTTCATTTCCCTCCCACGCTGCTCCAGGCTGTGTGTGTCCATCCAGCGCTCGGTGTGAGTAGCCAACACCACCTGAACACCCAGGCTGCCCTAGTCCACCCTCACCTGCCTGCAGTGTGGCATCTCAAGCTGTCCCCTGAGCACAGCATGCAGGATGTGCATCGGTGGCTCCTTCTATCAGATCTTTACTACACCCTTTGAGGCAGGGCGCTGTGTGACCCATTTTATAGATGAGGAAACAGAGGCCTGGAGAGAAAGCCTGGGGCTCACAGCTGACAGGTGCTGGAGCTGGGCATCTGGCCAGCCTTCTCTCTCAGCCACTCCGCACCCTTCTGCTCCCTGGGTGGTTCGCATTCCCCAGCTGCACATGGCACCGCCCTGTGGTCTTTGCCTTTCCTCGTCCACATCCCATGTTGCAACAAGTGTCTCCTGCTGAGATCTCACCTTGCCTGGAACTGGACTGCCCCAGTACCTTTGCCCTGGGCCTGGTTGATTAATCCAGAGGCAGTGGCGGAAGGTCTCTCCTGAGGACAGAGGCTGGGGCTGGGAGGTGGCCAGCCTGCTGGGCAGTTGACCAATCCAGAGCCCATGGAGAGGCAGATTGGGGACTATGGGGGGCATTTCCAGGAAGGCGGTGTGGACACGTGCAGGCCAGAGCCTCCCTCCCTCTGCCCTGAGTGCCCCAACTCACACCTCTCAGACTCCACCTGAAGGAGGCAGGGGAAGGGACAGGACAGGTGGCATCAGCCACTGTCCCTCCTGTTCGCCCCTCAGGGCAGAGGTCTAGGGGGAAAGTGAAAGTGGGGAATTCCTCATACTCTCATTACCATGCTGGCCTGAGTTTCTAGAAGGTACTGTAACCTCTCTGGGCCAGGATGTAGGCCCTCAGTGTACTGGGCATACAGGAAGCTATGACTACCATCACTTCTGACTGTTGTTGTTGTTGTTAGGTGTCGTCAAGTCAAGTCCGACTCATAGCGACCCTATGTACAGCAGATCAAAACACTTGCCAGTTCTGTGCCAGACACACGATCTTATTTATGTTTAAGCCCATTGTTGCAGACACTGTGTCAATCCATCTGGTGGAGGGTTTTCGTTTTCTTCATTGACCTGCCACTCTCCCAAACATGATGTCTTTCTCCAGGCATTGATCTCTCCTGACTACATGTCCAAAATATGTAAGACGCAGTCTAGCCATCCTTGCTTCCAAGGAGCACTCTGGTTGCACATCTTCTAGGAGAGATCTGTTGGTTCTTTTGGCAGTCCATGGTGTATTCAACAGACGTCTCCAGCACCATAACTCAAAAGCATCAATTCTTTTCCTGTCTCCCTTGTTCAATATCCAGCTTTCACAACCATATGATGCTGTAATAATCCTCCTTTTATAGATGAAAATACCGAGGCTCGGGTTACTAAATTACTTGCCCAAAGCCCACAGCCAGCAAAGGGTAGAGCCAGATCTTTAAACCCAGGCTGTCTGGCTGTGGAGTCTGTTTTAAGCCACCGCACCCAGCTGCCCCTTCATGGAGACAGCCACATAATAAAGACCTACATTGTTTGCATGAAAGATAACTTTTTTTAATATTTTTATTTTTGCAGTACCTGGGGGTTGAACCTAGGGCTTCACACAAGCTGGGCAAGCATTCCACCATTGAACTGCACCTCCAGCCCCTTATTTTCAAATTTTTTATTTTGAAACAGGGTCTCGCTAAGTTTGCAGGCTGCCTCAAACCTGCGATCCTCCTGCCTCAGGCTCCTGACTTGCTGGGATTACAGGCATGCACCGTGGCACCTGCTGAGAAAGAACTTTTTAACTGCAAATATGAATTGCAAGTCCGTTAGAGCAGCAGGGGGCCAGGTGATAGGCTGAGTTCTTTTCAGACTTTATCCTTTTAAACCTCACAACTGTGAGGTACGTGATGTTGTCAACCCCACTTTACAGATGAGGAAAGTGAGGCTGGGAGGGTGGAGGTGACTGACGTAGGTCACGTGGCTAGTCATGGCCATTGCTGAGGTGCATATCTGGGTGTGTCTGGCCCCAGCATCTGACCTTGACCTGTGTGGCGGCAGTTCTACCAAACCCCAGACATCCTAGGTCCGACAAGCCTTGGTTCATGCAAAGCAAAAACTCTCAATGTGTACTCAGTATTTATTTCATGGGATCAAGGAGACACTAACTTTTCATAAAAATTATCCTGCAGTTGATTCATTTGGTTTCTTCCACCAGTCCAGCCAGGCAGGTACACTGTCAAAATTGTCAGGACTTCTCCCAGTTCTTACTTCACTTTTCTTAATGAATTTCCAAATCAGACCAGCCCAGAGGGGCCTAGCCCATGTTCCCTATTCAGGATAATAAAGTAGGTCACTTGCTGAATTTCCACCGATTGTGACTTCACATGTGTCCCAGCAGCATTCTTAATTGGCAGAAGGCAAGAAGAATGTTCTCCCCCCAGGACGCCCCCACATAGATAGTGCTGCAGCAGGCACCTGGCTGGCCTGCCCCTTGCGCTGCCCAGAGACCTATCCTCACAACTCCAACAAGGCTGCCAGGTGGGTGGAATGAAAGAATCCCTCAATCTCCCACTTCCTGGAAGTGGGCGCTGAGCACCTATCTCCGGGCCTCAATTCTGCCATCTGAAAAGTCACAAGGGTGGGAATAGATGGTCACAAAGGCTCTTTCTACCTCTAAAGCTCTGAGTTACTGTTCCAACAGCCCTTGGATGTGAAATCACTGCAAAGCTCTACAAACAGAGGAGTATTCCCACCTCTGATGTCCTGAACTCGCGGGGGACTTACTCATCTCTGGACCCTGCGTCAACGACAACAATGTCATACATGGCTCTGTTGGGTGTCTGTAGGTCCTCAGTGTGGGCTTAAGAAGCGACTCAGGTGCTTACGTTTCTCCAATGAAATGGTGATGAACTCAGACGCACTGGTCCCTGTGGCATTGCACGCTGGCCTTCCTGTAAGGCTGCCATCGGGAGTACAAATAGGCCATTTTTCTTGAAAGAGGAAGAAGCCCAGGAAGTCACAAACACAAACAAGAGAAAATGTTAGTACTAGACAGACAGTTATGTGTTGGCACAAAGCGAATCGCCGTTTTTGGAATCCTACAATTGCTGGGTATCAAGTACCTCGAGCATGAAGATACTCACCGCAGCAGCCCTAGAGGCAGGAAATGAGTGAACTCCTGGGCACCTAACTACGATCAACATGGAGCAGCCCAAGACAGTGGGTCCTTGGGACCCAGGTTTGGTGGTGACTGTTGTGGCGAAAGGCTAGAGAGTCTCTCCTGGGCCAGGGGTAAAGGAGGAGTTTTGGACATGTCAGGAGGGACCAATCCCTGGTGAGGGACAACATGTTTGGGAGAGTGGCAGGTCAACGAAAAAAAAGGAAGACCCTCAACTAGATGGAGTGACACAGTGGCTGCAACAATGGACTTCATCATAAAAAAGATCATGGGCCTGGCACAGAACCAGGGAGTTGACAGCATCTAACAACCACCACCAGCAGAACTGGCTCCACCCCAGTCTTCCCCTCACCAGGAAGCATACACCATGCAGAAATGAAACCCCCAGAGGATGTCTCACATGTGCCTTTTAGACAATAGAGAAATGGGATATTGTTGAAACTTGCTGCTCTATTAAAAAATAAATCAGTCTCTTTGGATAGCTCACAATCCACAGTTCAAATGCTCTGAAATTCCGTGCATACTTTACAGTCTATTAATACATATTAATAGCTAATCTTTATACAGACAGGCAATTGCTCCTTAGACCCCCAATTTGCTTAACAGCTGCCAATCCAAGGTGCTGCCAATTACGCCTATCGGTCTCCTCTGTCAGCGAGATATTGAATCACCAGGAGCCAGGCATTTTGTACAGATGACAGATGTGTTTGATGGTAACTGCAGAGCCCACTCATGTAAAAATGACATTTAATCAGCAGCTCTCAAAGTGGAACTGAGACCGGCCTGCAACTGGCCCAGTGAAATCACCCCAGGGCAGCAGTCAAGAGCATGTACCCAGGCCACCCAGACACACAGAATCAGACTTTCTCAGGGTGCCGTCACTAAATACCCAGTGAAAGTTCGCCTGCACTGCAGCCTGAGAGCTGCAGAAGGCTGGAGCAATGCGCTTACCGAACAACCCTCCCTAAGGATTAGGATGCTGAGGAGAATTTCCACTTCCTGTGGGCTCACAGGGTGCCTGGCTCCAGGGCTCAGTGCTTTGCTGGTGGGCTCTCAATCCTCAAAGCCCTGAGAAGAAGTCCACACTATTACTGTCCTCGTTTAAACTAAAGCTTGCTGGGATTGAGTGGCTTAGGCAAAAACGAGTATGTTGATGAGTCTGGGGAGGGGGCGGGGTCAGGAAGAACCAACCGAAGCCAACCGGTTCAAGGGGGAAGAGGCCAGAAGAAGAACCTGGAGGCAAATGATCAGAGTCCCTTGCCACCCAAGACTGTCACCTGTGGGAGGCCCGTCCCTCGGCTGGGAGGGGGTGAGCCTCCTCCTTTCTCCCACCAGGACCAGCCATGATTTCTGAGCGCCCCAGAGCATCCTGCAGGTGCACAGCCCGCCCACGCCTCTGCCTTCGGATTTCCCAGGAAGGCAGCCTTCTAAGCACTGTGAGAGCCGCGTCCCTTCCCCACCATTGTCCCTGTTCCGGGCCATCATTCATCGGAAGCCAGGCCCGCTTGGCAGCAGCCCCATCCCTATTCCTGTGCCCCTCCCGCACCCTGCCCAGGCCTCCGGAAGCCCAAACGGCGGGTCTGAGATGCAGATAAGGCCCTTCCAGCTGCACCTGGCTGGCCTGGAAGGGCACCCCCGAGCACAAGCCTCATGAAACCCTTCCCCAGCGGCCCTTGGCACCCTCACCCTGCGGCGTGATTAGATCCCCTCCTCCTGTTTCCTGGCCCCACCAGCCGGGCGCGCAGCGCCAGTGCCCTCCCCTCTTCCAAGGCTGTCACAGCCACCAGCAGCCATTCCTACCAAGGCCAGGAGCCCAGCTGCTCCACTCTTGGCCTCCGCCTCTGGCTGCTGCTGAGCTCTTGGGCTACAGCTGTGGGCTCCGGGCCAGAAACCTCCGTGGGAAGACGGGAGCCAGGGACAGCAGGTGTAGGCAGAGAGCTCATACGGCCTCAGCAGCCCACAGGGCCCCGTCCAATCCCGGCACCCCCACGCCACGCCATGCCCTCCTGCACCCGTGCTTGCCTTCGTTCATTCCATGAAGCTTTGAGTGCCTACTGTGTGCCAGGCACTGGGAATGTAACAGTAGACAAAAACGTGAAACGTTCTTGCTAACATTCTAGAAGGGAAGGACAAGCCAAACAATTTAGTTGTGATTCACAGTAGGAGATGTGCACTATAAGCAGGGGAGGTGAAGGGACAGGGGAGGTCCTAGCGCTTTCTCTTAATAACCAGCCTGGTCACGAGCTTTTCTGATTGAATCAGGATGGACACAGCCTGGCTGGTTCCATCTGATCTCCCTCCCTCTCTCTCTTTCTTTCTTTTATTTCTCTTTATTTCTCTTCTTTTCTCTTTCTTCCTTCCTTTGCTTTCTTCCTTTCTTCTTTCTTTTTTCAGTACTGGGGGTTGAACCCAGGGCTTTGTGCAGGCTAGGGGAGCACCCTACCATTGAGCTGCATTCCCAGGCCCTTTTTTTGTTTTTTATTTTGAGACAGGGTCTCACTAAGTTATGCGGGCTGCCTCTGGCCTTGAACTTGCAGTCCTCCTGCTTCAGACTCCTGAGTTACTGGCACCTGGCTGGGGTTTTCTTTTGCTGATGCCCATGGGACCCTTTAATTGAACAGGGACACCTGGGCTGGGGACCAAAAGGCTTTAAGAGAGTACCTCCTTATAGGTCTTTCTGTCCTCAAATGCCGGGGTGGGGGGGAGCGCCAACTGGGGACCCCCAGACGATCCCAGCCCCAACAGGTCCAGTGCAGCTTGCTGAGGATCCCACACAGGTTTCTGCCCAGTCCAGGCCTCTGTGTTAGTTTTCCGCCACTGCACTGGACTCTCTGAAGCAGGGGGGGGGGGGGGGAAGCCAGCCACTTCTGGAGCAATTACATTAGACCTCTGGGGTAGGGTGGCAGGCTGGGTGTAATGGCCCATGCCTGTAATGCCAATGATTCAGAGGCAGAGGTTGGAGGCTTGTGAGTTCAAGGCCAGAGGCAGCCTGCATAACTTAAGGAGATTCTGTCTTAAGATTATTTTAAAAACAAAAACCTTTTAAAGCAGAGTTAGGAGTACACCTCAGAAGTAGAGTGCTTACAAAGTACGTGCAAGGCCCTGAGTCAGCCCCCTAGCACTACAAAAAAAAAAAAAAAAAAAAAAAAAAGATCTCTGGGGTGAGACCCAGGACTCAGGGACGTTTAGCACTTCCTGCCACCTCAGTGAGCTGCCAAGGTGGAGCCCCCTGGCTCCAGTGGCTGCCCTGGGGATGGCAACTCCCAGGAAGGTCTGCAGACCCCAGGAGGCCACACAGGGCAAGGCCTCAGAGCAGGGTCTGCCTGGATTCGAACCCCAACCCCAGTTCCTACGTCCCTAATGTTGAGTGAGCTACCTACTCTTCCATGCCTCACTTTCCTCATCCATAAGTCCGCATTACTAATGCACTACCTCCTAGAGCCCCCACATGTCTGGCAGCTTGTCCTGCTGTGGGGGCTTGCGTGTTGCTGTGATGCTGAAAGTTATGCCACTGATATTTCAGATACCAGCAGGACCACCCAGGGTGGACAGGTTTCAGCTGAGCTTCCAGACTAAGACAGGTAGGAGAGACAGACCAGACAGCCCACTCCCAAAACAATTAGCCATTGAAAACACTCTGAATAGCAGAGAACCACTGTCAAACAGTGCCAAAAAAGTAAGTCCCCCAGGCTAGAAGGCATTTAAGAAACAACTAAGGAAGAGAGTTACCTCCTCAAAGAAGAGTAGACATTAATGATGGGAATGGAGTAAAGCCCGGGAACCTTTTGCTGATGTGGCATGACTCAAAATGAGAAGAAACACAGTGGCTACAACAATGGGCTCAAATAAACAAACAGAAAGACCACAGGTATGGCAAAGAAAGGGCTGGGTAGTGTTTTGTTCTGCTGTACATAGGGTCGCTATAAGCCAGACCCAAACCACTGGCACCTAACAACAACCTCACAGAGTCAAGGACTAACAGCGCCTGTTACACAGTAACTGTTCAATAAACTGAGGTAACAGAAATGAGTGCCCATTTGTCTGTGGCTGTGGTTTCTGTAGTGATTCCTCATGGTTAGCCCTTTTTATGAGAGTTTAGGAATTGCTTCACCAGACAGAAATGTTACAGAATCAAAGCAAATCAACTCATCAGGCTTTCTGCCCCTCCCCCAATCCCAACAAAAATACTGGATTCAAATTTTCAAGTGAGCAAAGTGAGGCTAGGCCCAAGCTGATAGTCGTTAAAGGCAGATTCAGACAACCCCCCAGTCGCCAGAAGTTTCCAGACTTACCTTTCACCGGGTTTCCGGTTGTCTATGTCTTTTCGACCTGGGGCAATAGAGTGGGCAGCTGCTTCCTTCATTGTGAGTGGTATCTGAGGGAGGTTGCAAACCCCACTGGAGATGTTTTAATTTAAGAGAAACCAGCTCATCTCCCTTTTAAGATGAAACATAAAATGTTAAGGACTTTTTCAAACAATCTCTAAATTTGGTACTTAAACTAATTATAGTTGCCTTTTCAAAATGCCCAAATTAAAAATAAACATGGAAACGAGAATGCAGGACACAGCCCAGAACCATGTTCAGGGTTTCCTAAGACCTACCTTCCTCAGGCCTAACTGGTTCTTTGGGGAGATGGGAGGAAGACAAAAGGGGCTGGAGGCTGGGGCTTCCAGGTAGACCTAGGACTCTCTTGGCAGCAGAAGAGGAATGTGGGTTCTGTGTTCCATCATTAGGAATAGCCAAGAAGGGGTGAAAGATGTTAGTTCACTGTCATTTCCACATAGTATAAGGCTGTGGTTCTCAAAGTGTGCAGCAGCACCATCACCGTCATTGTGGGTTGAATTGTTGTTGTTATTGTTAGGTCCCATTGAGTCAGTATCCAACTCATAGCAACCCTGCGTACAACAGGCGAAACACTATTGTCAGTGCTTCTCTGCTGTTCATAGGGTTTTCAATGGCGGATTAATTTTGGGGAGTGGGTTGCCAGGTCCTTCTCCCAAGCCTACAGCACCTGGTGTTTCCAGGCGGTCTCCCATCCAAGTACTAACCAGACCCTACCTTGCTTACCTTCTGAGATCTGATGGGATCGGATGCCACAGGGTTAAGGCTACAGGCTGTGGGTTGAATTATGTCCCCCCAAAATTCATATTAGACTCTTAACCCCTGGTACCTTAGAATGTGACTGTAATTGGAGACAGGGTCATTAAACAGGTGACGATGGAAACATAAGGATATCTGGATGGCGCCCTTGTCATTGTAAGGAGAGACACTAGGGCCGCCTGCCCAGAGCGGGGAGCACAGGAAGAGGCAACAAGAAAGGCCACCATCCGCAGGCCATGCAGAGAGGCTTTGGGGGACACCAGCCCTGCCAGCACCTTGATCTTGGCCTTCAGCCTCCAGCACTGTAGGAGAGCTCCCTTCTGTAGTGTAAGCCCCCAGGCTCTGGTATTTTGTTACAGCAGCCCTAACAGACTGACACACTTAGAAATTTGCCAGAAATGCAAGTCCTCAGGCCCTGCCCCTGACCTGCTGAGCCGTCACCTCTGGGTGGAACCCAGCAAACTGTCCTAACAAGCCCTCCAGGTGACTTCCATGCATCTGAAGTTTGAGAGCCACTGGGATAAAGCGTCATCCGTACTTGGGAGCATCGAGTGCCCCCCTCCGAGTGAAAGACACATGGTGGGAGGTAGGGGCTGGTCTGCTGCCTGGAAATGCTCTTTGCGTAGGCTCTGCGATCTCTGGGAAAGTCTCAGTGGGTCGCTTCATTGGGGGTGTCTATGAAAGTGTTCCAAACGTGCAGAGGCATTCTGTGTAGACATTAGGTGGAGGGGAATTGTAATGCTAGTATTCAGTCAGCTGACAAATACACCCACTAAAGACTTCATCATGAGCAAACTGAAGCAAAATCTCCCTCCTTAACTGAATTGTCCAAACCCCCTAAAATCTTACACATTTTCTGCCCAAAACAGTTGGAATGCTTCTCTTTTCTGATAACTAGAACGAGGAGACTTGATCACATTTTCCCATGTGGTCCTGCTGCTCAGAAGCCCACAACCAAATAGGGCCTCAATCCTAATTCTCATATGTGGTTTTCTTTTTTTTTCTTTTCTTTCTTTCTTCTTCTTCTTTTTTTTTTTTTTTTTTTTTAAATTTTAGGCACTGGGGGTGAACCCAGTATGCTTGCATGCTTTGCAAGTGCTGGACCACTGAGCTGCACCCCCAGCCCGTTTTTTTTACTTTTTTGAGACAGGGTCTCGCTAAGTTATGCAGACTGCCTCTGGTCTCGAACTTGTGATTCTCCTGCCTCTGCCTCCCGAGTCACTGGAATTACAGGCGTGCGCCACCGCACCCAGCTGGGCTTTTTTTCCATTTCAATTTTATATTTCACATATATCCTTTGAGATATATCTCTTCAAGCCCCTTTGAAAAAGCAAAAAAGAAGAAGGGAGGGAAAGGGCATGAGCGAGGAAAGAGATTCCTCTCACTGCTTGGATCTTTGTCAGGTCCACAAATCCTTGCTTTGTAAAATTAATAAAACTTGGTTGGAAATGACCAGTGTTTGCTTTCAGTGGTGAGAGGGCAAGTCTTCTTCCTTCTCTTGTCTTTCTGATGTCCCCAAAGCGGTAGGGTCCCTTGGATAACTCCCAAACTATAAGCAGAGAACATATTATTGGCTAAAGAGTTGTAACAGTTACAGGAGCTCCCTGGAGCCCTGGCTGGGGACAAGAATGACCTCCTGTAGACCAGGGGAATGTGGAAATGTCACGACCAGGATTGCAGTGTTTAAGTTAGAAATCACTATTTCCTAATTGGGTTGGGATTTAGCTCAGTTGGTAGAGCGTTGTGCTGCAGTCTCTGAGGTCCCGAGTTCAATTCCCAGCACAGCAAAAATGGGAGAAGGACCTGGCAATCCACTCCCAAGGCAATTCTGAAACAATCAGCCATTGAAAACCCTATGAGGGTCGCTATGAGTTGATACCGACTCGACCACACCTAACAACAACTAACAACAATTTCCTAATTGCGCCGTGGAGATTTCTCAGACGGCTGCCATCAGAAATCTCTCCTGCCCCATGACGGCATTAGGGCAAAGAATCCCCCTCTTCCTCTGACCTGTCCAGGACTCTCCTAAACCCAGGTTTCTTAAACCAGCTTCAAGGAACCCACAGATGGAATTCCTGAGGGTCGAGAGCTCTGCATAAGGGTTGCATTAATTTTGTGGTTTTGTTGAAAAAGTTGAAGCATTTCTGGCTTCCCAGGCTCACTCCTGATTACCTAGTCCTGTCCTGTGAAATCATGGATGGCCGTGTGGGGCACTGTGTACCTCCACTGTCTTGGACTAATTAGAAATGAGCAGAGGAACAAAATATATAAATGATGTGCTCATAACAAATAAAAGGCAAATGAGGTTTCCGGGTGCTGGGTTTTGCAGGACTAGATTCCTGGTGGGGAAACTGAGTCCTCATGCCTCACAGAAGAGAGGAAAGTTTGTGCTCAGAAAAGCTTCCCCCCTAGCCAGGCGCGGTGGTGCACACCTGTAATCCCAGAGGCTTGGGAGGCGGAGGCAGGAGGATCACAAGTACGAGACCAGAGGCAGTTTGCGTAACTTAGCGAGACCCTGTCTCAAAAAGTAAAAAAAAAAAAAAAAAAAAAATGGGCTGAAAGTGCAGCTCAGTGGTCCAGCAGTTGCAGAGCATGCAAGCACTAGGCCCTGAGTTCAACCCCCAGTACCACACACACACACACACAAAAAGCCTCCCATGAGTGGTCAGCAAGCACCACATGGGTCAAGCAGGGCTTTAGTTCCAGCGTAACAACCTCATCCACTCTGCAGGTGCTGTTCATCTGAATGTCTGCGTTGGTTTTGGTCCTATGGTTGGATACCTGGTTTTACATTTGTGCATCTTAAGGGCTGGGGAAGTAGCTCGGTGGTAGAGCGCTTGCCCAGCATGCATACAGCCCTAGGTTCTATCCCCAAGCACTGTAAATAAATAAAAGATGATTTATAGTTGTGCATCTTTTAGTTACATTGCATTTTTAGCCATTCAGGTTAACATTAGTCTGATTTTTTTTTTTTTTTTTTTTTTTTTTTTTTTTTTTTTTTTTTTTTTTTTTTTTTTTTTTTTTTTTTTTTTTTTTTGCAGTACTAGGGTTTGAACCCAGGGCCTTGTGTTTGCATGCTCTGCAAGTGTTGGACCACTGAGCTGCACCCCCAGCCCATTTTTTCACTTTTTGAGACAGGGTCTCGCTAAATTACGTAGACTGTTTCTGGTCTCGAACTTTTGATCCTCCTGCCTCTGCCTCCCAAACTGCTGGGATTACAGGCATGTGCCACCGCGCCCGGCCGCTAATCTGAAATTTTTTTTAATAAAAAATTATGAAAACAAATTAAATTATATCTTTTTAAAGCTCAACCCTGCAGGTCCTGGTGAGTTTCCCCCTCTCTGATGTCTTTTGAGGAGAGTCATGTGTGCCTCGCCATTCAGGTGCTCCTAAGCCCCTGTGGGAGCAAAGAGAGACCTCTTGCTGGGAGCCATGGCACACGCCTGTAATCCCAGTGACTTTAGAGGCAGAGGCAGGAGCATTGGCGAGTTGGAGGCCAGAAGCAGCCTGTGTAACTGAGCAAGACCTAATATTTTAAGATAAGAAGTAAAAAGGGGCTGGGAATGCAGCAAAGTGGTAGAGCACTCGCCCAGCATGGGTGAGGCCCTGGGTTCAGCCCTCAGTACTGCAAAAGAAAAAAGAATAGAGAAAAGAAACTTCAGACTCCACATTGCAAGGCTCCACTGAGTTATTTTCTGCTTTTGCAGTTGGGTAGAAATTGGCATGACAGGGTAGCGTCCCTTCCTCCTGCCTTTGGGGGCCTGAGTGCAGTATTAACTGACATACTGCCTCCCCAGGAATGCAGATGGCCAGAAAGAATCGTCTTCCACTGGAAAAAGCTTGGGGGAAAGAGGGAAAAAGTAGATCCCCTTGTTCCTCTGCACATCTTAGGGATTTATTGCCTTCAGAATTGTCCTTAGCAATTCAAATGGCAAAAGTAATAGGCCCCGCTTTCCCTCCTCATCCTTCAACCTTTAGGATGTTCCCCTTCCTTTTAATGGCATTGCCTAATAGCCCAAGAAGCCCGTGAATGCTCCCTTTACGGTGATGAATACATCTGCTAAAAAGTCAGGAATTGAAAATGTCAGGATTTTCTTACTCAAAATAAATATTAATTGAATTCAGTGACCTAGGCTCACCTGCAGCAAAATTATATAGCTGGTGGAATTTGTCTTTGGTATTACTGGCCTTCTTTCCTGGTTTCCTTCTCTTCTTTCATAAAAGGATGCATGCATACATATTAACCACTTGCTATGCCGTACCTTGTCCAAATCCTGTACAAGAGTTGGTCTTATTTATTAAACCCTGGGCCATATCCTGTTTAACTTCATTGCCATCCCTCTGTGGTAGACGGTACTGTCCCCATTGGGCAGATGTGAGAACTGGGGCTCAGAAGGTCACGTAAGGCTCTTGCTCAAGATCCAGCCCAGGTCTTCTGATTTCAAATCTCATCTTCATATCCTTTCCTTATATTCCCTTTTATAATTCTACCTTCCCTTATACATTTATACTTCAGTATCTCCTTGCTCAAAGTTATTGACTGAATGCCTGACTCCTCAATTCCTTTCTTTTTTCTGTTTATTCATACATCTTAGTGGGGTAGAGAGTAATAAGTCACTTTATATTTTGCAACTACTAAATCAGTTTTGCTTACACTTCCATCACCTCAGACATTTTACAGAACAGGATAAACGAAAGAAGAAAAGAAAAAAAGAAGTAGGAATTTCAGTTAACATGTAATGCCGGTTGCATGTAACCATGGCTGATACCTTGAGCTTTTTCTTTCCTTTGAGTTCTTTTTTTCATATATTCATATAATTGCATTCTGTATTTTATATTTTCCTCTTCCTCTTTAACCCTCTACATCGTTCCCCCACCCCTTACCTCATTCTTAAAGCTGCCATAACAAATTAAACAGCAGAGATCTATCCTCGCAGTTCTGGAGGCTGGAAGCTTGAAATCACGGTGTTGGCAAAGCCATGTTCTCTCTGAAGGCTCTTGAGATGGCGACGCCAATCCTTGGCATCCCTTGGCACTCCTTGGCTTATAGACACACCATTCCGATCACTAGCTTGTCCTCACGTGGCATCCTCCCTGTGGGTTTCTGTGTCTCCTCTTTCTGTTCTGACAAGGACACCACTCACTGGATTAGGGCCCACCCAATCTAATCCAGTATGACTTCATCTTAACTACTTATATCTACCAAAACGCTCTTTCCAAACAAGGCCACATTTGGAGGTTCTGTGTGGATGTGAACTTCAGAGGACATTGTTCATCCCTATATGGCCACTGTATTAGACCACTCATTTGCCACTGTATCAGAGAAACTGACCAAAACAAACTTATGGGAGAAACAGTTTATTAGAGTATCACGTTTAGAGGATGTCAGTCCATAAGGCTGGAGGCATCATGGCACGGCGGCAGGGCAGGCCTGTGGCAGGTAACTTCACATCCTGGTGGATCAGGAGGCAGAGAGTGACTGGAACCACAAGTCTAGGTTGTTGTTAGATGCCGTTGAGTCAGGTTTGACTCATAACGATCCTATGTATAACAAAGCAAGACACTCCCTGATGCTGTGCCATGCCCAGCCCTATGTCAGTGCTTCTCTGCTATTCATAGGGTTTTAGGTAGCTGATTGTTCCAGGAGTGGGATTCCAGGTCCTTCTCCCTAGCCTATAACATCCAGTAGGTCTCCCATCTAAGGACTAACCTGGCCTGACGTTGCTTAGCTTCCAAGATTTGACAAGATCAGATGCCAGGGGTATGGCTGTAGACGTGGGTTTGGTTAAAAAAAAAAAAAAAAAAAAAAAAAAAACCTCCAAAAGCCCGTCCCCAGTGACCTACTTCTACAACATTAGATCTCACTTCCCAGAGCTCCATAAACTCCCAGGACAGTCACCAGCTGGGGACCAAACATTCAAACACATGACCTTTGGGGGACATTTGAGATTCAAACCATGACAGGCACTATTAAAGAACTTTCTTATAATCATGAACAAACAAGAAGCTCTTTTAGCTACATAAGAAGGGACTTTCCTGCCTCCTGCCAAGTTTCCTTATTAACTCATTCATTCTCTCAACAAGTATTTATTGAGCATCTACTAGAAGCCTGGCACTTTTGCACAGGAGACACAGCTGTGGAAAAGCACACTTCGTGTGCTGACACTTGACAGGGAGAATCCTTTCTGCCAATGCAGTGTGAAAAGCATGAGCTCTGGAGTCACAAAGTCTGGCTTCATCCCACCTCTACCTCTCACAGGACTTCCCTTGGGTGGTCATTTAGCCTGTCTCCCCAGCTTCCTTGTTGACAGATGGGATTGCTGAGGGGAGCACAGCCTTACAGATGTCAGAGGAGCTCATGTTGTTGTTAGGTGCCATTGAGTCAGTATCTGACTCATAGCGACCCTACGTACAACAGGTGAAACACTATTGTCAGTGCTTCTCTGCTATTCATAGGGTTTTCAATGGCGGATTGACTTTTGGGAGTGGTTTGCTGGGTCCTTCTCCCAAGCCTACAGTATCTGGTGTGCCCAGGTGGTCTCTCATCCAAGTACTAACCAGGCCAGACCCTGCTTAGCTTCTGAGATCTGATGGAATCGGATGCCACAGTGCTATGGCTGCAGGAAGGAGGAGCTCATAGGGTGGGAATAAAAGCAAATGCTCTGTAGACTGTTCTCCATATTCTTATCCCCGTGCTGGTGCATCTGAGAGATCCTCGGTGGTAAAACAGAGATTCGAACAGTACCCTCCCCTTGGGTTATGGATCTCATGAAATAAGTTAATCAATATGAAGCTCACCCGGTGAGCACTTACACAATTACTGCTAGATTTTCTTAGCCTCCTGATGGATATTGTGCCTGCGGGACAATCTGGGGATGCTGCAGCCCGCTTCCTGCATTTCTTGGCATATTCCTAGCATCACTCTTGCTCAAAGAGCAAAAGAACAGAATCTCTCTAGCTTTGGATTGAGTGGGTGCTCATGGGCACTGGGCACTGAGCCTTTGTGGCAAAATCTGATGCAAGGGCCCATGCACTGAGGAAGAACATTCTGGGAGATTCTCTGTGGGACTCAGAACAAAGTGCATGCCACCAATTGGGCACCCTAGAATGAACTGGACTGTCCCCAACATTAAAGATGATGTAACTCTTCTCTTCAATCAAGAGTTACAATGACGTAACTCTTCAACCAGCTGATGCAACTCATTCTCTGTGGACAAAGCAGAGGAGACCTGGCGAGGGGAGAATGGAGGAGACGCCATTCTCTTCCACTGTGTGTCTGCGGCATTCAGGTCCCCCTCACAGGTCCTTCCCCAGCGTGCTCACGGCAGCTCACCCAGGCATGGAGGTGGTGATCTCCGTGGTGCCAGCAAGGAAGCTAAGGCAGAGACAGATCCAGGCCCCATGTTTGGGTCATGATACGGAACCTAGGACCCGGGCTCCAGAAGCCCTGGCCTCTGTGAACACACAGGATTAGTGTCCTGCCCTTTATAAGTGCGACAAGCTCAGTGACTGGTGGTATTTGACCTGTGGATAACTATTGTTGTTAGGTGCTGTCAAGTCAGGTCCAACTCATAGTGACTCTATGTACAACAGATGAAACACTCCCCATCACTGTGCCATGCCCAGCACTATGTCAGTGCTTCTCTGCTATTCACAGGGTTTTCAATGGTTGATTGTCTTGAGAGTGGACTGCCGGGTCCTTCTCCCAAACCTACAACAGCAGGTATTCCCAAGTGGTCATCAATAATTTGCCATTTATCCTAATATGGGAAAGTCCCCAGGCCAACCAGTATACCAAATGGAAGCCTAAAATACTCAGATTGAGTACCTTTATCCAAAAGGGCTGGGATCAGAAGTGTTTCACATTTTGGAATTTTCCTTTTTGGCGTTTGAATATTTGCATACACATAAGGAGATCTCTTAGGGATGAGCCCAAATCTAAACAGAAGATTCATTTATGTCTTATATGTACCTTACATACGGAGCCTGAAGATCATTTTATACAGTATTTCTAGGGTGCCTACATTTTGACTACAACCTGTTGTGAGGTCCAGTGTGGAATTTTCCATCTCTGTGTCATGTCTGTGCTCAAAGTCTTCAGATCTTGGCCTCTGATGCGCCACTTGTGTGTGGCACCTTTACTTCCTTGGACTCTGGCTGATGGTCTCAGCTCATCTCCAGCAGCCTTTCCCAGCTCTTGTGCTTTAGGCGTCTGTTGCCAGGTAACAAACCACCCTGAATTTAGTGGCTTAAAACAGCAAGGGGGTACTGTTTGCCCTAGTCCTGTGGGTAGGTCATCAGGCTGGTCCTACCTGGGATCCTTCCCACAGCTGTGGTCACTGGGTGGCTGGCAGTCAGTGCTGGCTGTCATCGGGGTGTGTCAGTCTATCTTCCCTGTTCTTCAGGGCGTTTTCAGAGCGTTGGCTGTCTCAGGGCAGCATTCCAAAGGAGGGACAATAGAAACTGCAGGCCGTCATAACAGGGTCCAGAACTCATCCATCATCACTTCCCCCACCTTCCGCTAGTGAGAGCCAGGCACAGCCAGCCTACCCTTTATAAGGCAAGGAGCTGGAGAAGTGGACCCTACTGCTTGACGTTACACCGCGAAGGGGGTTCACCTCCACAAGGGGCTGGCAGTGCCTACCAGATTCCACCAATTGTTTGTGAGGCCAATGTAGTGAGACAATCACTGCACTGCTCACACGGGCTTTGCCCAGGACTGGCCTTCTGTGTGGTTTGTTTCCTCCTGTGGGTGTGAAGTACCCACCGTGACAGCGTCTACTTCAGAGTGTTTGCCGGGAAGACTAAATGTCACGCATTTAAGTCACCTGCAAAGGAGCCTCGCGCAGGGTGGTTGGTTGTTTGGTCACATTGCTGTCATCATGGTTACCATCACCATCATCACCTGGGATCCTGAGAGGACACAGACACAGCTCTGATGCAGGGTGCAGCATGACGAGGACGTCCCTGAGCTCATCAGATGTCCTAATTTAGGCCAATCCCAGGTGCCCAGTGCGTATTTGGGGGTGGATCGTGCAGATCGGGGTTTAGATTTCAGAGGCAGAAGTGCAGGGGCAGCTTTGTGGGGCCCACCTGAGCTGCAGCCTACATTCTCAGGACTCACGGTCACCCACAGGCCAGCCTAGGGAGGCAGTGGCTCTGGGGCATCGGGGTGCTGTGCAGCAGGTGGCCACAGGCGTTGAGAAAATCTAGCATGAATTGGACTGGGGTGTGGGGAGCTATGCCGCAAAGGACACTCAGAGCTGCGGGTGTTGAGGGGGGTACAGTTCTGTCATGTGGCCTGGAGGCATGCTGGGCCTTGAAGAACTGTCAAGGTTGCACCAGCAGGTGGAGAGGGGAGAATCCCAGCTGGCCTTTGCTGGGGCAAAACAGAAAGAGCGAATCACTGGTTTCTTGAGAGCCACCTTCCCTCCTAAGGGGGCAAGGTGTAGAAATGAGGCTGGAAAAGTGGGTTGGGGCTGGCCTGCAGAAGGAGAATGTCAAAAGACAAGTGTAGGGACAGGGACTCTGTCCTTGGGGCAGGGAGGATACCAGGACAGCCCATCATCTGCCGGCCCACAGCAGCCATGGCGTAGCCCTGGCGCCTCTTCCTTCTCCGTGACTTTAAGTACAATCAACACTGAACTCCATTTCTGTTTAAAAGAAGGGTCACATTGCACATTCGAGAGAGGTGGAGGGTGTTCGGCACTAAGGTGACAATAGAGTGTCACCATTCCTTGAAGATCTGGGTCTCTGGGCATTAGGGACCAAGATGGCAGCCGAGCAGGGCCAAATGTCCTCAGGTTTCCCATTTTAGGTGGACCAAGGGGACTATTCAGACTGGGAGTGCACAGCCTTTGGGGAGAAACTCTCGTTCCTAGAGTTTAGAGGAGTACCCCCAACTCCCCAAGCTGTCACCTTTGCCCTCTCTGCCCTGGCACCTCCCAGGCTGTGAGCCGGCTGGGTTCCGCCTCCTCCCGGTGCTGAGCACAGCGCCTGGTGCCTCGCGGGATGCGCGTTTGAATGTCTGGGTCAGCGACCCACGCGGGGCTATGTGGAAATGCGCTGGACACACCCTGAGTTCTCATTCCCCTTGTGTCCCCTCTGCAGCTGGAGCTCTCCAACACCGCCGTCCTGCACCAGATGAGGCGGGACCAGGTGACAGACACATGCCGAGCCAACAGCGCCGCGAGCCGCAAGCGCCGGGTGCTGACCCCCAACGACCTGAAGCACCTGGTGGTGGACGAGGACCACGAGCTCATCTACTGCTACGTGCCCAAGGTGGCCTGCACCAACTGGAAGCGGCTGATGATGGTCCTGACCGGGCGCGGCAAGTACAGCGACCCCATGGAGATCCCGGCCAGCGAGGCGCACGTCTCCGCCAACCTGAAGACCCTCAACCAGTACAGCATCCCGGAGATCAACCACCGCTTGAAAAGCTACATGAAGTTCCTGTTCGTGCGGGAGCCCTTCGAGCGGCTGGTGTCCGCCTACCGCAACAAGTTCACGCAGAAGTACAACACCTCCTTCCACAAGCGCTACGGCACGAAGATCATCAAGCGCCAGCGCAAGAACGCCACGCAGGAGGCCCTGCGCAAGGGCGACGACGTCAAGTTCGAGGAGTTCGTGGCCTATCTCATCGACCCTCACACCCAGCGCGAGGAGCCGTTCAACGAGCACTGGCAGACCGTCTACTCCCTCTGCCACCCCTGCCACATCCATTACGACCTCGTGGGCAAGTACGAGACGCTGGAAGAGGATTCCAATTATGTCCTGCAGCTGGCGGGCGTGAGCAGCTACCTGAAGTTCCCCACCTATGCAAAGTCTACGAGAACTACCGACGAAATGACCACAGAGTTCTTCCAGAACATCAGCTCAGAGCACCAAACGCAGCTGTACGAAGTCTACAAACTCGATTTTTTAATGTTCAATTACTCAGTGCCAAGCTACCTGAAGTTGGAATAGAGGGGGGTTGGGTGGGGAGAGGGAGAGAATCATGCTTTTTAATTTAAGATTTTTATTTGTCAAAAGAATTCTATGGATATTGGGTTATTTTGTAAATTAATATTCCTTTGGGGAAGATGCTGCGAGCAGCATAGTGAGAATTATTTAAAAATCCTTCATCGGGAAGGACAGCTGTCTTTGCAGGGGAACAGGATGGATTGTCCTTGTTTTTAGAAGTGAATACTGCAACACTGTCTCAAAGGTTTCCTTGTGTTCTGGTGAATTCCATGAATTGTGCATTCCATAAATTCTAATAATGTTATTTATAGTTATTTAAACATGGTCTCTGTATAGATTTCTTTTTGTGGCAGCAGAATGCTAATGGCTTTCCAGAAGAAATCTATGGTTCATGCTTTGCTTGCTGCGGCTGGTTTGGGGGCAGGATGTTGTCCTTACTAACCTCTCATGAAGTGAAATAGTGACAAGCCTCGTGATATGTCTGGATGCCACCATTCAAGAAATTCTGCTAAAAATAAGTAGGCTGCTGCTGCACTTAGAATGAGGTATCTTCACAAGGGACTAGTTCCATACCATTTTCAATCAACCCAAATGTCCCTTGCCCTGAAGAAATGTGATTTTCTTTTTTTAACCCAAGAAGAGAGCTGAATGCAGCAAATGTTTCACCCAAATTAGTAGTCTGATAGGCTAGGCTTTTTTCCAGAAATGTTGAACTGGCAGTGCCAGTTTTGGTGAAAGCAAAGTGGCTATTGCATTGTGTTCAATGAATATTTATTGAGCATCTACTATATTCCAGGCCCTGCAGATAGAGCATTGAACAAATCCCATAGTCTCGGCCCTCAAGAAGCTTTACATGGACACAGAGCACCTAGCTCCACAATTAACAACCCCCTGATTCATGGTCTTCACTCGAGGTTTGGGACTATTCACGAGCAATCCCAGAAGGTCCATAACCCCTACAAATTTGCATTTTTCTATGGCCCAGATTTGAAAACCACATGCTTAGATCAGGCCACTTAACTTGGTGCGTGATCCAAGTTCATTGCCCAACATAAGAAATGGCAAAATATTTCCTATCCTGTACCTGCTGCCGTTTGTCAGTAGTGGCTCCTTTAAGCCCCAGAATGGATTCTCCAGGCACAGCGTGGAAGAGTGCTGTGATTGATTGGTGATGTCTGCCTTAGTGAGGGAAGGGGAACATGCGTCAAGTGCCTCCTACTGTCATCTGTATTGCTACATCCACGTCCCCAAGCAGAAGTGTTTCTTACTGCTTGCCACCTAAAAGCGTGAAATGCATTCCTTTGGGGATTTGCGATGGCCTGGCCTTTAAGGCCTCCTGAAGGCCAAAAGTAGACACTGTGTACGCATATGCGCCTGCACACCCTCCTACACCCTCCAGAGGCTAAGGGGCCACCAGCACCTTTGTGACTGACATGCATAGACCTTAACCCATGCCCTTTTCTCCTCTGGAAGGCTGGAAACTTGCCATTTCTTGTTCCTTGCTAATTACCATCCAAACCCGCTGTTGATTTCCAGCCATTTCTGATGCTTCTTGAAGTTTGAGCCACATCCCTCTTACAGCTAGTGAATGAGTCGGTAGCAGATACTGTATATAATAATAATAATAATCATTCTAATAATAGGGGAGGGTGGGATAGAGTGTGGGGAAGTTTTTTTGCTTTTTCTTTTGTTTTTGGTGCAGTATATAGTTAAGGGGTGAGAATAATCTAAAAAACAGAAAATGAATAATTTATTCACAGAAACTATTGAAATTGTATTGTAAAGCTCACAGCAAGCTCAGTGAACAGCAGGTACAACGTCTCACTGAGGAAATTATTTTATTTAACGTGAGATGTGTGGCAGAGAGGTGGCTGAAGCTATTTATAAAATGTTACGGACCTTTTTCAGAGCTCTGTTGCCTTTGTGACAGGCACAGCAACCATGCCCTTGATGGACAGATTTATGCAGTGTCTTTGACCAAGTTGAAGGGCAGACCTTGGCTGACCTTGGAACTGAGAGTCTAGACTTTATTTCTAGGAAGGGGGTGCTGTGCTCGGAAATAAGGCTTCCGTGAATGGAACAGGTTGTGTCACATTTCCTAAGGCGTGTTCTACAGAGCCCGGGCTGTCTGGGACATCAGTTTGGTGTGATACACATGAAGGGTTTTGAGAGCACAAATCCGTAGGAAACAGAGTTGTCAGTTGGTTTCCTTTGTGCAGGACTTCTCAGAGCCTTGAATGTGTGCTGTGCATTGTGAATCCCCAAGAGCATCACTGAGATGGTAGCATTTCCTGAACTTCCATGATCAGGATGCTCTTATTCTGCAGATCATCCCACAGAGCTAGCGTCCCATGGGATATACTTGGGTTAAGGTGATTTAGAGATAGACATCCAAGGTCTGCAAAGATAAAAACTGCCTCCTCTGCCCCATCCACAAACAAGCCAAAATAAAATAGCACCACAGGCCCCATCTGGTTTATAGAGTCAGAGGTACTTTAGGAGATGGGTGAAGCCTTTGCTTAAGTACAGTGGTTGTAATCCTGGATACTGCCACAGACCATTCCATCCTCCTCCCCCAGAGTGAGTGGATGGAGGGGTGGGAGGAGGAGGTGGTGCATAAGGCCAGAGAATGGCCCCCACTCCCTGAGCCTTAAAGGAAGCGGACGACCTCATGGCACGTGCTTTTCCATCTCCATGATTTGGAAATGTTCACTCTGTGTTTGGGGGGTTTTCAATGGAAATTGGTGCTGATTTCCATGTTGCATTTCTGTGGCCACCTCTCATCCGAGGGCAGGCTTGCCCGCCATGCTGTGTGCAGATGGCCGTTTGCTGGCTGCTGTCTCTTAAGTGAGAAAAATTGTCCTTCAGGGCACAAGGCATCAACATGTTTCTGGAACGAGGGACGCTTTCTCTCGCGTTCTGTTTTGTGTTCCCATTTTCTTTTCTAATGACATGAAGACTTAAAACAAGAGAAGGGACTCCACCGTTTTGCACAACGTAGAAAGTATTCTGTGTCCTTGGTAAAGAAATCTGTTGGTGAAGTGTGCCTGGGGAACGAAAGGCGGTGTTTTTTAAAAGCAGCCTGTTTGGAAGCGTTTTCTCTTGCGTACTTAGCTGGAGAAAAGTACAGGCAGGTGTCCTGGCTCCGAGACGCTTTTCGAAGATGCTGCTGTGTTCAGAAGCAGGCATGGACAAGGTCATATCACAGGACGTTCCTGCTTTCCCTACACCTAGGGTAGGAAAAGTCTAGGCCAGCAGCCACAGCTTTTGTTTGCTACAGCTTCTCCAGACCCTCTCCCCGCCCTCCCCAGCTGGTCTGGGAAGCAGGGCAGCCTGCTGACCTGGGGGATCTCCGACAGGCCTTCCTTCCCTTGGGGTCAGCCCTTCCCCTCCTGCTTATTCAGGGTCTGGGGGCCACAGGAGCGCAGCGGGCCCTGGCAACGTCAGCCAGACCAGTCTTCCTGGGAGCGGAGGCATGAGAGCACAAGGTCTAACTTATGATACTAGAAAGCTCCGGAACAAAGTGTGCAAGTCCCTGGCACACTCAGTCCGTGGGATCTGGACCAGGGCTGAGACAATGATTGCAAAAGTCCCTCTTCTAACGTGGCAAAAAGCAGAGGGACTCTGCTTGCTTTCCCAGCCAGCCCTCTGCTTCTGCCACCCTGTCCTGCCCCCATACACACCATCTGGTGTCCCATCCTGTGCAATCCCGGTGACTAAGTCCCATCCTTGCCCACCTCTTTGTCAGCAGGACTGACCACATCCCTCCCCTGAGTTCCCACCACCAGCATCCCCCAGCCCTTTCCAGTCACAACTGACTGGACATTATTACACAGGCAACAGGACCTTCTAGAACCAGCTGGACCCTTGGCTGTTCAGAGGCAAATTTTACTCGGCTACTCTTTGTTAGGTACAGAAGGGGCTGCCCGTATTTTCTTATGAGCATGCTCAGTGTGGCATATGACATATAATTTAACATCTCTGTGGAGTGTGATTTTTTTTTTTACATTTTTGTATGCAGTAGAGGGCCTGTTGTAGAAAACTCTCCCTGTATCTTACCATACTGTTAAAGAAAGCTGAATTCCACATTGCCAACAAAAGCGTGAAATGTTCATGAACCTTCCTCCAGAAAAAGCCATTCAAGCCTGATTATTTTTCTAAGTAACTTCAATTAAATTGAAGAAAAAAGACAAGCTTTGTTCTGTGTATGGTTTGTTCGTGGCTCATTAATAAAAGACTGTAGGGGTGGGGTGGGTTATGTTATTCATGTGGGGGGCCCTGCTCATGTGCATCAAAGGATGGTCATGGGAACACCATTAGCAACTCAGCCATGGTAAAGACCACTGTGGACCTAACTCCCCTTTGTTTAATGGGTGAATGGAAGCTTCTCTTCATTCTGCTTTTTTTGGTGAAGTCTTTATAGAGTCATACATTAGAAGGCCCACTGTGATGTTGTGGTCCTACCACTCATGTGAAAAAAAAGGAAATGGAGTCTCCCATGGGTTAAATGTCTATAGTGGCAGACCCAGCATTCAAACCCAGTCTGGTGTGTCTTCAAACCCCATTTGGGGGCCATTGAACAGCATACCTAAGTGATTGCCCTTTTCCTAGGAAGCCATAGACTCTCCCACCACATCAAGCCCCAGTGTGCCAGTTCCTTGATGGATGGGCAGTGTCTCAGTCTGTTTTCTGTTGCTATAACAAAATACCTGAGGTGGGTACTTAATAAAGAGGTTTATTTGGCTCATGATTCTGGTGGCTGGAGGATCCAACCCGTTACACAGGTTTCCCAGCAAGAGCCTCCTTGGCTGCATCATAACATGGTAGAGAGATGGAAAGGACACCAGCCACATGCAGAATTGAGGGAATAGAGGGGGGTTGGGTGGGGATCACATGATAAGACAGGAAGCAAGGTGTCCTTGGGGGCCCAGCTCACTCTTTATAACACCTGCTCTTGTGGGAACTAACCAGGGTCCTCCAAGAACTACATGAATTCCTTCCAAGGCCATGCTCCTAAGAAGCTCATTACCTTCCACCAGGTCCCGCTTCTTAAAAGATCTCACCACCTCGACATCACCACACTGGGGAACAAGTTTCCAGCACTTGCACCTCGGGCGACACAAACTATATCTCAACCATAGCAGGCATCGTCTGGCTTTGTGGGCAAAAATAATTCTATTTTTCTTAAGAAGAAATTGAACTCAAAATTGTTTCTTGGATTCATTATATTCTAATTTCTCTAAATGTACTATCTAAACATTTTAACATGAGATGCTGGGTGAACAAAACCTAACCATGCCATATATGGTTTCTAATATGTCCACCCACCAGCTGGCTTTGGCCATCAGTGGCCTGGCTCCCACCCATTCCTGGTGTCATGACTGTCCTTGGTCTGGGCCCATCTGGTTGGGAAAGGCCCAGACCACAAGGCTTAGTCATCTTAAATTAGTAGAAAATACTTTCTTTTTCTTTCTTTTTGGTAGTACCTGGGGCAGGGATTAAACCCAGGCCCTTGCACATACTTTCCAAGTGCTCTATCACTGAGCTACACTCCCAGCCCATTAAAAAAAAATTTTTTTTTAATCTTGAAAAAGGGTCTCATTAAATTAGGCTGGCTGCCTCTAACCTCAAACCTATGGTCCTCCTTCCCCTGCCTCCCAAGTTGCTTGTTGCTTGGATTACAGGTGACAGCCACTGCAACTGGCTTTCTTTGTTCTTGTTTTTGAGACAGGGTCTCACTATGTAGCTCAGCCTGTCCTGGAACTTGCTGTGTAGCCCAGGCTGGCCTTGAACTTGTGCTAATCCTTCCGAGTGCTGGAATTACAGGCGTGCACTCTCACACCCAGCCACACTTCCTTGTTCAATCAGTGACCAGAAGGAACTCTGCCATAGCCTGACCCTATCTCATCCGGGCCACTGTGCATGTCATTGGGAAACAAAGCTGGGTGAGGACCTCCCCAGCTTCCCTTTGGTGCCCTTGCAGTGACAGTGGAATGGCCTCTTGACCTCCGCCAATCAGTAGATGTTTCTTTCTGATCCTATCACCAGGGCTGTCCGACACTGCAGGAAGTACAGACACCCAGACACCTGGGGCCCAGAACAGTGCCCAAGCCAGGAGAGGGTGAGGTTCATTTGGACACAGTGCCAAGCGAACAGAATAGGATGAGCCCAGAGCACGAACGTTAACTGCACAAGCGCCCTATGTGGGAGAGCTTGCTTTTCGTAAGTTACGTCTTTCCTGCATCTTTGGTATCTGGATAATGTTTCTTTTATGACAATAGACACTAGGAAATAATTAGTATTGGCAACCTCATTTCTGCCCCCAAAGGGATTTTAAATATTCCCTGAAAAATTGATTGTTGTTGTTGTTGATTGTTGTTGTTGTTAGGTGCTGTCAAGTCTTGTCCAACTCATAGTGACCCTCATAGGGTTTTCAATGGCTGATTGTTTCGGGATTGCCTTGGGACTGGATTGCCACATGCTTCTCCTATTTTTGCGGTGCTGGGAATCAAACTCTGAAAAAGTCAAGATGTCCAGAGAGATTAGGAACCTTTAGCCAAGAATGCACTTGAGGGATGAAGAGAGGGAAAGGGACTCCAGGGCATGGTGGGGACAACTCAGAGATCCCCCAAGAAGCACAGACTTGAGCTTCACCCACACTGGGGCCAGAGGGATAGTCGCAGGGTACTTGTTATGATTTATAAGAAGCTGAAGATGGGTGTGGCCGACATTCCCCACAGAGAGTTTATCAACATCTTAGGTCTGCGGTGACAGGTGTCTCCAGCAAAACACAAAGACTAATATACCGGTAATCCCAGCACCTAGGAGGCTGAGGCAGGAGGATGACAAGTTCCAGGCTCTCACCTCCAGCCAGCCTCTTCCCAAATTGTGATAGCTGACAGGCAGAGAACAGCCAGAGACCTGAGTGGAAGCAGCCTGCCCAACACAGCTGGCTGGGAACTGTTCACAAACACACTACTGTCTCTCTTCTTTAAAACAGGACAACAATGATGTCTGGGTTATCGCCGCGATGGAGATGACCTAGAACTCCCGAGGTGACTAGTCCCGAGTCACCCACCACCTAGATGTCACCACTTCCTGTCTGCAACAGGATTGAGCTGTGCTGAGGTTTTCCACATTTTTTTAAAAATGAGCCTCTTCAAGAAGCTTTGTGAGCTCAACATCTGTAATGTAAAACAGATGAAACAGATGCTGTGATTAAATAAGTTGAGGCCCAGCTCTGCCTCATTTCCCCATCAATTCCTGTGGATCCCCAGGAACCCCCAGAGTTCTAAGGAACACAGTTTGAAAATGACTAAATTAGATGATCTCTGAGCCCTGCCGGCTTTGGAATCCTCTAACGTCTACTCAAATTCCCTTCTGTGGCTCCCACTGCTTCACACCAAAAAGATTGCTTAACCCATTAGATAGCACCACAGAGGTAAAACCTGCAATAAGAAAAGAATTCCTGAGACGGCATTGCAATGAGATTAAAACAGAATAAATTAAATAAGACAAAGTAGATACAGGAAAGACATCGCTCATACCCAGATTCAAAATGGGAACAAAAGTATATATTCTTCCTTCCAAATGGTCTGTCTGCCAAGAAAGCCCAAGGCTCCAAATTCTTACAAAATCCTATTAATTCAAAATACAAGAGGCTGGAATGAAACACAGTCTCTGTGTTAATCTGCTCTCTAGTTCTTAATGTTTGTTTTCTCAGATAGAGAGCATCTCATTATGGGTGAGCAGCAAAGCCTTTGGATTCACCTTGGCTTAGGCAGGCCTGGTCCCGCCTGGGCCTTTTCCTGATGGGTCAAGTCAGAACAACTGTGTTCCTGGAACCAAACTAGCAACAGCATGGAGGGAAAGTGGGCCTAAAGGAAGGAGGACTTCTGACCGGAGAAAGGATGGTTCCACGCCTGTGCTTTACACAGGGAACACAAACAACTGCGGGTGGCCTGGAAATGTTTGCTTTTCATGTGATCATCTCCAAATGATATATTTGTATAAGGAAAGTTGGCCGCAAAGGTAACAAACTTTTATAAACTCCTATGTAGTTTATTATCTGCCACACAGTATGTTAGGTGCTTTTAATGTAGTTCTCATAACAACCAACAAGGTGGAGACGTGGACCCTTTTGACAGGTGAAGAAGCAAAATATTACAATAGTTAAATAACTTGCCCCAAGTGACTCATCTTGTAAGAAGCAGAACCACTATTTAACCCCAGGTCTTGTTGACTTTTTGTTGTTGTTAGGTTCTGTCGAGTTAGGTCCAACTTACAGCAACCCTACATATAATAGAACAAAACTGTGCCATGCTTGGCAATATGTCAGTGCTTCTCAGCTATTCATAGGGTTTTCAATGGCTGATTGTTTCAAGAGTGGGCTGCCATGTCCTTATCCTATTTTTTAGTGCTGGGGATCAAACCCAGGGCCTCAAAGAACACAAGCAGCACTTTGCCAACTGAGCTAAACCCCAACCCAGTGGACTCTTTGGCTCACTGAAATCAGGCATCACTGGTAAGCCAAGATAGGAGGAAAGTTGGAATTCTAAACATGGGAGACAGTGGTGTTACTGGGGGCTGGGGAAGTGGGTACTAGGATCTTCCTTGGTCCTGGTATGTAGAGTCTTTGCTACTGGGTTCTTGGCTCCATGGATCAAGAACAATTTCGAGAAGCCACACAGGATACAGAAAGGTAGAAGGTTTATTTAGAAGAGCGGGAAAATAACTGAGTATAGTGAAAGGGAGGAAGAACAAAAGCAAAAGGGGAAGAACACAACCTCTGAATCTATAGAGGGTGTTCAGTGAGAGAGGTGGGAAACCACACATGGGGGCTAGCTAGGAGTATATATGGTGTCTTGGACTGCATTGGCAGTCCCAGATTAGGTAACATCAGGACTCCGCCCAATAACACCCTCGATTGGGCCTTTCAAGCCTAGCTGTCCCTTGCTGGTTGGATGGCTCTGCTGGGTCTCTGACTGACCCTGGCAGACATTTCCCTGCCCAATCCCTTAGGGGCAACTGTATCTATTTGTTTTCTGCTGGATGACAGTCAAGGGCCAATAGAAAATAAAGACTGTCTCTTTCACAGGACATCTTGCTCAGGTGGGTATTTTCTCTCTCTCTGCCAGGTGGCCCCACTCTCTATAACTGCCCATGACTCCCTATTCCCACCCCCCCCCCCATCCCGGTTCCTCTTTCAATGGTCCACAAAGAGAGATGGAGACAAGGCAGCAAAAGCTAACCAAGTGCAAGTATAAGACACTAAGACAGGATAAAGTAGACCAGCTGGAAGATGAAAAGGGCAAAGGTCAGGCTAACATGACAGAAAACTAGATAACCTGTCCAAATAAATTAAGTTTCTACTTGTCTGCCTATTACAGTATCTTCAAAAGCTGCCGGACTGATGATCATCAAATTTAGACAAACTGTTTAGAAGGCTGGACTTCAAATAAAAGCCAAATTGCAAAGTGACATTCAATGTGTATGTGTGTGTGTGTGTGTGTGTGTGTGTGTGGAGGGGTCTCAGAGCAGGCTGGGAGACTGCTGAATGGGAGAGATAAGCCATAAGTACCCAATGCTCTACCCGTAGCCATACCACTGTGGGGTCTCATCCCATCAGATCTTGGAAGCTAAGCAGGGTCGGGCCTGGTTAGTTCTTGGATGGGAAACTGCCTAGGAACACCAAGTACTATAGGCTTGGGAGAAGGACTCAGCAACCCACTCCCAAATAACAATCAGCCATTGAGAACCCTATGAACAGCAGAGAAGCACTAACAATACTGTTTAATCTGTTGCACATTGGGTCACGATGAGTTGGACACCAACTCGATGGCACCTAACAACAACTCAATGCTCTAGATAGCTCACGGCAACTTGGCTTTCAAACCTAAACCCCAAACCAGTCTTCCCAGCACATACCCCTTGGGGGAGGGCATAGCGTTGCAGCAGCTGCTCACAGCAGTGCCCCTTGGCAGTGTGCTTTCTGGAGCAGAACAGCAGGGGGTGGATTCAGCTGGGATGAGTGACCTTTCCAAGTGGTGTGCAGGCACCAGACAAAACAAGAGTAAGAGAGAAAGGTTAAAGGGCAGGTGGGAGTGTCTTGGGCAGCAATGGCTTTGGATGCCCATGACCTAGGAGGTCTCTCTTCATGGTGGCTCCATGCAGACAGGCCTGTGCCATGGCATTCCCGGCCCTGGGGAAGATCTGGAAGCAGACAGCCCAGAGCCACTACCTCCCCCTTGCCTGCCCCACACCCAGGAGCCTGCAGCTGCCCAGAGACAGTCATTTATTCATCCATTCCAACATACTTAGGGCATCTGCCTAGGTCAGGCCCTGTGCAAGATGCCAAGAATATGGAAATTCTTAGGACTCATAATCATTAACAGATACTTATGGTGATGGATACAGAAAGACAAAACAACAAATTCTTCTTGGGGAAGAAGTGACCCAAGCTAATATCTGAAGAAATGAAGAGTGGGCGAGGCACTAGACAGTGGTGCTCAACCAATGGGGATTCTGATCCCCTGCAGACAAATCTACACAACAAAGAAGTGCTGGTATTGGTAATGCCAAGATTAGGGAACCCTGAGTCATTAAATAATTTAGCAAAGAAGAAGTGGTAGAATCTGTAGCTTTTAGTAACTAAATGGAGTGTAGGTGAGGAAGGGGCAAGGAAGATTGCCACATGCTCAGATTAGGGAATATAGCTGGAGACAGGGGCCCAAATGGAGGTCAGGGAATCAGAAGCAGGAACCAGGTGGGGAAGGCTGTGACTTCAGTGTGGGGCCTACTGAATTAAGGCCCCGAGGGGAGATAGATAAGAGGTTCTAAAACCTCACTACTCGAAGTGTGATCCATGGACCAAAAACATGGCTATTACTTGGGAACTTAGTTGGAAGGTCTGGTTTCAGGGACTACACCAGCCTACCTGAATTTTAAGGTCTCCAGGTGATTTCATATACACATTCATATTTGAGAAGTCCTGGTCTAAAGCATAAGACTGTCTGAGTCAAAGCTGTGGCTTTGAGGAGATAGATCATCTTATATTGTTGTTTATTCTTTCAGTAACCTTGAGATGTGTGTGCTCAGGGCTATTCTGGTTGTACAGGTTGTGCACTGCACAAAGGTAGGCTGAAGAAGGGGGTGACATTTGACATTTATCCTAAAAAGAGGCATTTTTGTTGCTGTTGTTGGTTTTTTGGTTAGGGTTTTATCGTCCATTTGTTCGGGTTTTTGTTGTTATTAGTTGGTTGGATTTTTTTCCCTACCTGCCAAATTATGGGCCCAGGGACTGTGACCATCCAGAAAGTATACTATTCTAATTTCCACAACAGCCCCATGGCTGAAGCAGTGGCCCTCAATATAATAGACCGATAGCCCTTATCTGCAGTTCTGAAAACCACAGAACACTGAAAACCAAAATTTTCACAGATTTTCAGCAAGCTCATTTGGCAGTAAAACCTGACCTCAGCTAACATGAGACTAATTATAATCTGTATTTGTCCCATGGACTGTGAAGATTCATGCATTTCCTGTAGAAGTGTTCCTGTGCTTCATCACAGGACTACAACCTCATTCCCTGCTGAGAATACATGCTATTTGCATTATTGTTTTTATTTTGAAAAATTCTGAATTCTAAAACACATCTGCTCCAAGGATTTTAGATAAGAATTACGAAATTGTTCTACCTATTTTTTAATTTTTTAATTTTTTTTCTTTTTTCTTTTTTTTTTTTTTTTGCAGTACTGGGGGTTGAACCCAGGGCCTCGTGCTTGCATGCTCTGCAAGAGCTGGACCACTGAGCTGCACCCCCAGCCCTTTTTTTTTTTTTAACTTTTTTGAGACAGGGTCTTACCAAATTACACAGACTCCCTATGGTCTCGAACTTGTGATCCTCCTGCCTCCACCTCCCAAGCCGCTGGGACTACAGGCATGTGCCACTGCACTGGGCCCTCAATCTTATATATAGGGAAACTGAGGTTCAGAGAAACAGAGCCACAGCAAAGATTGTCCACGAAGGAGTCAAGGGGGAAATTCTGTGCTGTTTTGACCTGAGACTAGTTCTGAGAGGCCTGTGGAGTAGGTTAAGAGCCAGGTCTTTCTTTGCAAGCAATGAATATTTTTTGGACAGAACTATGGGGCAGGGGCACAGAGCGCAGCATCGGGTTGTCTGCCTTCTGTGGGGTGTCCCTGCCAGAATGCCAGGCGCTGCACAGGAGCTGCCAGGTTCCAAACAAGCCTGTGTGTGTGCTGAGAGCATGTACCCCAAACCCCAGGGCACACACAGAGAACCCCCGCAGAATCACAAAGGAATAAAAATAGGTGAATTCTTCCTGGGTCTGTGCTTGAGACAAGGCAGACTCGAGCAGAACAGCAGGCTGGGCTTCTGTTGTACTGTTCTGATGAGCTCCAGGCAGGTGTCTCCAGCAGCAGCGGTGGGAGGCAAATGCCAATTTCTCCTTTAAAAGACATTTGCAAGCTCTGGAACATGGGTCTGACATCTCTTCAGAACCGAGCGAGGCAAGGCTCCTTTGCTCCATCAAGAAAGAAGAGGCTTTATTCTCCTTACAGAAATAAACCTGGAGCTATAAATGATCAGCCAGAGAAAAGCCAGTGCGCCTCCCTCTTTGAAATGTTGCAAACTCTAAAATTATATTCATGTGGTACACCCATGTCTCTACTCTTCCCTTACAAGGAAAATGTTGGAAATTTACTATCTTGTCACCAAATCAATTATTATCCATTAGCCATTTAAATACATTTAAGCATTTCTAAAAACATTTAGCCTGCAGCGGTAGCCCTGTGGCATCCGATCCCGTCAGATCTCGGAAGCTAAGCAGGGTCGGGCCTGGTTAGTACCTGGATGGGAGACCGCCTGGGAACACCAGAAGCTGTAGGCTTGGGAGAAGGACCTGGCAACCCCCTCCCAAAAAATCAATCTGCCATCGAAAACCCTACGAACAGCAGAGAAGCACTGATAATAGCGTTTCCCCTGTTGTACAGAGGGTGGCTATGAGTCGGATACCGACTCGACAGCACCTAACAACAACAACAACAAAAACATTTATGTGAAAAAGAAACTCCTACTGCCAAGCACAGGCTGGGATTTAGCTCAGTTGGAAGAGCACTGCTCTGCTATCTCTGAAGTTCCAAGTTTGATTTCCAGCACCGCAAAAACAGGAAAAGGATGTGGCAATCCACTCCTGAGGCAATCCCGAGAAACAATGAGCCATGAAAACCCCATAAGGGTCGCTATGAGTGGGACACACCTTGACGGCACCTAACAACAACATTGCCAGGCACAGTGGCATATGCCTATAATTAATCTCAAAAACGCAGGAGGCTCACAAGTTCAAGACCAGAAGCAGTCTGTGTAACTTAGTGAGACTCTGCCCCAAAATAAAAAATAAAAAAGAGAGCTGGGCGTGGTGGCGCACGTCTGTAATCCCAGCGGCTTGGGAGGCGGAGACAGGAGGATCGCAAGTTCGAGACTAGAGGAAGTCTATGTAACTTAGTGAGACCTTGTCTCAGGAAGGAAAAAAAAAATAAAAGGGCTGGGGGTGCAGCTCAGTGGTCCAGCACTTGCAAAGCATGCAGGCATGAGGCCCTGGGATCAACCCCCAGTACCACAAAAAAATAAAATAAATAAAATAAATAAAAAAGAGGATGGAGGTGTAGCTCAGCGGTGCACTGGTGGAGTGCTGAGTTCAGTCCCTCAGTAGTGAAACAAACAAAAAACACCTCTGTTTAAAATTATCCCAGTGAACACAGAACTCAGTCCTTTTGTGATTCATTTCTGATTCTTTCCATTATAGATACATGAATTACACATTTATGTGTACTTACCATTTTAGATGATTTTATTTATACATTTCCCTGTCTTTGGAGAAGTGTCTATTCAAATCCTCTGCCCATTCCACTGTTTATTCATGTGTTGCCACACTGGGGATCAAACCCAGGGCCTTAAGCAGGCCGTGTAAGCACTGTACCGCTGAGCTCCACCCCAGCCCTTTCCTCTGCCCATTCAAAAAACTGCCTTGCCTTACTATTGAGTTATAAAAATTCTTTATAAATTTTAGGTATAAGCCCGCTGTCAGAGAGAGGTTTTGCAAATATTTTCTCCCCATCAGTGGCTTGTCTTTTCATTTTCTTTCCAATGTCTTTCAAAGGACAAACATTTTTAATTCCAAAGAAATCCAATTCATTAGTTTTTATTGTATGGTTGGTACACTTAAGTCTATGTGTCCTGCTATAGTTTAGTGTCCCCCAAAAGCCTAGATGTTACAGCTTTGGTCCGAGTCGATGGTACTTTTGGAAGTGGTGGAACCTTTAAGAGGAGGAGTTTAGTGGAAGGAAGTTAGGTCACTGGGGGTGTGCCCTTGAAGGGACTATTGGGAGCTGGCCTTCTCCTTGCTCTCTCCTTTCCTTCCCATTCATCATCATGGGAGTTGTGCATCTTTCTCCATGAAATGCTTTCAAGATGATTTTTGCCTCCCCACAGGCCCCAAAACAAGAGGCCAACTGACCATGGATTGAAACCTCCAAAACTGTGAGCCCAAATAAACCTTTCCTCTTTTTAATTATCTCGGGTATTCTGTTACAGTAATGGAAAGCTCCCTCACAAGTCTGTCAGCTTGTTGTGCTTTGGGGGCTTACGTGTTGCTGGGATGCTGAAAGCTGTGCCACCGGTATTAAAGATACCAACAGAGTTGTCCATGGTGGACAGATTTCAGCTGAGCTTCCAGATTAAGACAGACTAGGGAGATGGACCCAGCAGCCCACTCTGAACAAGGAGCCCTTGAAAACCCTATGAATAGCAGAGAAAAAGTCTAATATAGTACTGGAAAATGAGCCCCCCAGGATAGAAGGCATTCAAGAGATGACTGGGGAAGTGTTGCCTCCTCAAAATAGAATTGACCTTAGTGACAGGATTGAAGTAAAGACCCTCGGACCACCTATTGCTGAAGTGGCATGACTCAAAATGAGAAGAAACCTAGTGGTTGCAACAATGGACTCAAACAAAAAGATCATGTGCATGGCACAGTGCTGGGTAGTGTTTCCTTCTATTGTATATAGGGTGCCTAGGAGTCAAATCCCACTCAACACCACCAATAGAAAGCTAACTAATATCCTATGTTAGAACTCCTTGCCCAATATGAACTCGCTAAGATTTTCTTCAGTGTTTTCTCATAGATGTGTTTTATTTCTTACACTTAAGTCTATGTCAATTTAGTTAATTTTGCATGTAGTCTGATGTGAAAATTATTATTCAGATCATATGACTATCCAATGAGTCTAGTACCATTTGTTCAAAAACCTATACTTTTTTCACATTGATGCATGTTAAAAATCAAGTGCCTATCTTTCTGGATTCACTGTTACATTTTGTTGATTTATATGTCTATCCTAATAGCTTTATAGTAAGCATTGAAATCAGGTACTATGATTCTTCCAGCATGCTTCTATTTTTTCTTTATTACATTGTTATGATTTCTAACACCAGGTTTGGTAAAAAGTGGCTAGGAAGAAAACATTCAGTTTTTCACTATAAAATATGATGCTAGGGATCATTTTTTTGTAGAGGCTCTTTATCATATTGAGACAGTCCATTTGCCAATGTTTTATTAGGGAGTTTTTTTCTGAGCTATGGTTTAGACCCAGGGCCCCATGCATGCTAAGCTCCACCGCTGAGCTACATCCCCAACCTTTATCCTCCTTATTCACATTTTTCTTGACTTTCATATCTGGCCACTATTAATTTGATTCTGGATAAATAATTTTACAGTGCTGAGTGCTGGATTTTATTGTATTCCTCCAAGGGGTTTAGGACTTTTTTATTTTTTTGGCAAGCAGGTACATTATTTGAAGATTAGATTAATTTTTTTTAAGATTTGTTTTTAAACTCATTTAAGTTAGGTCTAGAATACCCTTGATTCTCTAATTTAGTCCCATTTTTAAGGTGGGGACTTTCTGAGGAGTCTACTTATCTCCATGAATAGTCAATGCGGTCTTTCACTCTGGCATTGTGTAATCTATGGGAATTACTTTTCATATCATATGCCAGCAATTGTCCTGTCCTGAGAAGTCATTCTCACCTGGCCTTATGGGATTTTGTTCTGTGTCCACTCATTGATAAGCAGGAAATGACCTCAATCCAAATTCTGATGTTCGTTTTTGTGTTTGGTTGGTTGGTTGGTTGGTTGGTTGTTGTTTGGGGTTTTGTTGGTTTGTTTTGTGTTTGGTGTTTGGTGTTTTGTTTCTTGTTTTTCTTGTTGTTTGGCAGTACTTGGGGGCTGAACCCCCAGGGCCTCCTACATACTTTGCAAGTGCTTGCCCCTGGACTGCACCCTGAGCCCATTTTTATTTATATTTTCCTTTTGAGATAGGGTCTAAGTTTTGCAGGCTGCCTCTGTCCTTGAACTCATAATCCTCCTGCTTCAGTCTCCCAAAAATATTACAAGGGATTACAAGGCATGTGCCATGGCACCCGGCTCTGAAAATCTCTCTTAGTGTAGCTCTCTTCACCTGCTCTGCACCTGACTCTAGCCACCTTATCTTTTGAGAACTTCCCACTAGCTCCTCAACCCTGGGCAACTGCAGGGATTCCCTCTGTGGGTCACAGTCTGGGAACTCCCTCCAGACAGTGGGCAATGGTGGACCTTACCTCCTTTGCTCCCTTTTCCCAGGGACCCAATGGATCTTGTGGTTCAATGTCTGAAATAGTGTAGTTGTTTTCTTTTTTGTCCATTTTCTTAGTTTTTTAATATAGAATTTAATCCTGGACTGTCTCACATTCTCGTGGTCAGATGCGGAAATTTGCCCACTTTTATAGCCATAATGAAACCCACATAACATGGCTTATTTAATTAATCCCATAATCCTAAAGATTTAGTGTTACTTCTCTAATTTTAAAAATCATTTTCCATAATAGTTTTTCTAATGATTTCTCTAATTTCTAGAAAAATTATACAGTGTCAATATGAACATTGTTATAAAAATACTTTTTTCTTTTAGAGAATATTTCCTTGAGATTTACAGTCACCAGAACAAAGGATATGAACAAATTCACAGCTCTTGTTGCAGTACTTCTTTATTGTCCCCAGAAAGATAAAACTCATTTCCATTACCACTAGGAATAGGAATACATATTTCTCCCGATTGCTGGCACTGAACTTCGTCATTTTATTTTCTTTAGTTGAAACTGTGAGTAATGGTGTCTAGAGAATGGTTCAATTTATTTTTTTCTTCTTATATTGCTAAGAAAGTTGTGCATTTTCCCATCAGATAATTAAATGTCTAAATCTTTTTGTGTATAAGCTATCTGTTCATCAACCTTGATGTATCAAGTGGAATTATGCTGCTTATATTGTGGCACTTCATTACATTTTGTAAGATCATAAGTTATTATCCATTGTGCTTTTAACATAGCTTAATCCTCTTTTACATTACATATATCTTTCACTTTTAAGTGTGTCTGTAAGCCCCAATTCATCAGATTTGGTTTCAAATTCTATCAGTGGCTCTTCTTTATCCAGAAGTTTTCATCTTTCTGACTTCAATAGCATTGATACATTTTTACTTTTCATCATTTTCTAAGTGCATTGTTAATGGCCCCTATGGCTTGCTTTCTCTTTTTATTGGCACAGCTGCTGTAGGAAATTTTGACATCTGGAGTCCCCTTCCCTCTGCACTTTCAATCTAGTAGACTCTAAGTTCTGCAAACCACGTCTGTTTTTACTGCCGTCTTCCTAGGGTCTAGCACCATACCTGGCATAATGATTTAGTTTTTAAGAGCAATTACTGAGGTCCTGCTCTGAAACCTATGGAGGCCAGTTCCATAACTTACCTAGTTTATGCAGAGCACCCTATTTATAAGACAGTAACTCATGATAAGGAAGTGTTCACGACACTGTGGTTTCCTTTAGACTAAACATAGAACCAAGCAGCTGGCAGAAGTTGAGGTTGAGACACCATCTGATAACATGCCCCTGCGCGTGAGTCTGATAGAAATTCTGAGAAATAATAATCAGTAAATTCATTACTGTCCTACACGTAGGACGGTTTGTGTTAATGGGCTAACCCAGGAATCTGAACTCTTTTAAGCATCAAGTTTGTATCCTGTGCTTCTCATAGTGTAGGGTCTGATTTATCTATGCTTCTTCCCTACCCACGGCTGCTGGGCATGTACAAGACAGTCTCTCAGAAGAGCCTTTATCCAGTTCAAACCTACATTGCCTGCCGTGAAAGGTCTTGCTGCTGTGGGGTCTGGGGTTGCCAAATTATTTCAGTACCTTTTTCTAAAAGAAAAGTCAACCTGGTCGAGGTTAAAGGTCAAGTGAAAGGTCAACCCAGCCTTCAAAGGTCAACCTGGCCAGCCCTGCGGGAATCCTGATAACCTCATTTCTCATAGCTTTGTATAAGTCTTTCCCAAAGCTGTTGCATTTATTCTCTATGATTTAAAGGGGAAACTCCAGATCAGTTTGGTTCTTACATCTCTCAATGCTTCCTTTCTTCTTTCATCCTTAAAAGATCCTCTCTTTTCCTCGGATTTTTAACGTATCGACCAGAAGGCGTCTTTCTTTGAGCGTCGCTCCTATATGGATCCGTGTCATTCTCTCCCAGTAACGGCATTGAGATTGTCATTCACGTCAGAATACGTCCTTTAATGATTTCCGTTAGCCCTGGCCTCTTCTCTGGAGTCCTGGACAGTGTTGGGATCTGCTTGTTCTACTGAGTTTATCGAGTTCCTGCCAGGACTCCCAAGGTCTGTCCATTTTTCTTGCATTATGGTCCCTGCTTTTGTGACTTGTCTCCATTTAGGTTGCTGCACAGCTGCACCTTCTACTTATCGAGTGGCTCTTTGTGCTGACGTGATAACCTTCATTTAAACTTGGCACTAACTGCCAAACACTTGGTTCAAATGAAATCCTATGCAGAAGTCCCATTTGAGGAAAAAAGACAGCAAGAGCAGCTTTGGTCTTTGTTAGCAGTAGCAGGAGGGAACTGAGGACGTCCGGAACAATGTTTCCATCTCCCATCACCCAAGACCCCAAGGGCCCTGCTGAATAACTATACGCAAGCTGCTCTCGCCACGAATCTGCCTCCCTGTAACAGGCACTTAGGAACTGCTTTGCTAAAAGGCATTGCCTCCTCACTTAGACCTACAAATGTCCTGTTCCAGACCCCCAAATGGACCCTGAAGCTCTCCAGCCCTTGCCCTACACCTGCAACCACCTTAGATCCAGGGAATATGGATCAATAACCATCTCTTTTGGACAAGGGACTACAACTACCCCTCCAGCGGTAACAAGGATAACGGCTTCCCAGGGTCACCCTGTAGGGCCAGAACGGAGACAATGGTCAACTCAATCACACTCTGAGCAGGACCACGTCACCGTGTGGACCGCACACCCCTGCCCCCACTGCTCCCTTGACTTGACCCTAAAGCTCATGTCAGTTCCCCAAAGACAGTGTTGGGGTCATGGGACTCCTTTACCTGGTCTTCTTCCCAAGGGGCACATACATTACTTTTCTTCTCTCCGCTTTGTACCATTACTCCTCTCTTTAGTTGGTGTATTGGGGACCAGTGTCCAAGCTTAGTTCTAGGAACCAGGGCTGTGCTGTAGACCCTGGGACATCCCCACCTCAGTTACTCCCCAGCCACATTTACAAGCTTTAGTTCCACTTTCCCTGCATGCCCTGCTTTCCATTCCAACAATCATCACTTCTTACTAATCTTTCACACGAACCCATATCTTATCCTTCATGCTTCCTTGAGGATCTTTGGAAATCTGGGCAGAATTGGTTAACTTTTAAGAAATCTATTTACACTTAGGGATTGTGAAGGAGCCAGGAAAGAAGTGTTTTGGATTTCAAAAATACACATATGGGCTTCTTTTTATTTATTAACAGCTTTTATATTTTTTCAATATTATTCCTGAAAACAGCTGTTTCTTTTGAGTTCTCGTTCACACCTGCCTGTCACTTCGGATTTCCATTTGTTAATTTACAAATCTGAGTTAGAAGTGATAAAAGCAGAGCACAAGGTGGTTTTACTGATTTGAAATGTTACTTATATACCCAAGGATCGCTTTGAAGCTCTGTGCATAATTAGGAAGGGTCACAGAGAAGCACTGGTCTATTCTCCACTCCTAAGTACTGCTTTTGAGATGTTCATACTAATACAGCATTTGCCAAACTTATATTACTTATGTTTGTGTGTTTTTCTCCACTACATTCCAAGGCTCTGAAGGGAACATTTTTCTTTTCATCCATTAATATACATTGGTGTTGTTCTTAGATGCCATTGAGTCATGTCTGATTCATAGTGACCCTCATAGGGTTTTCAATGGCTGATTGTTTCAGGATTGCCTCGGGAGTGGATTGCCATGTCCTTCCATATTAATATACATTGTTGTTAGGTGCCCTCAAGTCGAATCCAACTCATAGCAACCCTCATAGGGTTTTCAATGGCTGACTGTTTCAGGATTGCCTTGGGAGTGGGTTGCCACGTCCTTCTCCCATTTTGAGGTGCTGGGAATCAAACTCGGGACCTCAGAGACTGAAGAGCGGCACTCTACTAACTGAGCTAAATCCCAGCCCATTAATATACATAGTATTATGCAAATATTAGATACTTAAATGAAAAGACATCATCTGCTTGTACTTCCCAAAAGTCTTAACCCCTACATGTCTGTCAGCTTGCTATGACATGGGGGCTTGCGTGTTGCTGTGATGCTAACTGGTATTCCAGATGCCAACTGGTATGCCACTGGTATTCCAGATTCCAACATGGCTACTCATGATGAACAGGTTTCACCTGAGCTTCCAGACTAATACAGACTAAGGAAAAGGACCTGGCAGCCCATTCCCAAAACAATTAGCCATTGAAAACCCTATGAATAGCAGAGAAGCACTGGCAAATAGAGTGCTAGAAAATGAGCTCCTCAGGTTGGAAATTATGCTTAGACAATGCTACTGCATTGCTGACATTTGCCATTCCATGATTCACTATTAATCCATACCTCCGAAGGTGGAAATAAGCCTCTTGTAATATACTTGTCACTCAGAGTCCCAGAAACATGGCTATTATAGGACGGCCTAATTGTCTTAGTTATTTTATTCTCTTAGTCAACAAACTAAGCCTATGTGTGATCTTACTTCTGAAAATAAGCATATAGCCAGGAATCTCCAAGCATTTAGGAACACCATGTAAAGCAAGAAAAAAAGCATAAAGCAAAGAGAAAAAATAAGTGTAAAGGATATAGAGAAGATTAAAACAAAGCCAGGAAGTTAACCTGGTGTCTTCCAAGGGATAAGAGAGGATGTTGTTTACATAAAACAAGAGATACAAAGAACAAGTAACAAAGAAAAATTAAAAGGACTCTTAAAAATGAAAACTAGCTTAGCCAACACAAATTCAACTGAAGGGAGGTAAATTGAAGATACCTCACAGGGACAAGATTTTGAAAATAAAAAAACAGAGGAAAGAAATGAGCAAGGTGGTTAATCTACCCAGAAGATACAATAACCAACTCACAGAGATCCTAGGAAAAAAAATTCTTGTTGTTAGGTGCTGCCGAGTCGTGTCAGACTCAAATGACCTTCACAGGGTTTTAGATGGCCGATTGTCTTGGTATTGTTTTGGGAGTGGGCTGCCACGTCTTTCTCCCATTTTTGTGGTGCTAGGGATTGAACCCAGGGCCTCAAAGTGCACAAAGCAGCACTCTACCAACTGAGCCAAAAGAGTGAGTAGGATATTATAAAAACAAATAGTGTAAGTTTTCCCAGAAGTAAAGAAGGAACTGTGTACTCACCACACTGAATAAAACACACCCACGTGGCCCACACCTATAGTCCCAACAACTCAGGAGGCAGAAGCAGGAGAATTGCAAGTCTGAGACCAGAGGCAGCCTGCATATCCTAGTGAGACCCTCAAAATGAAAAATAAAAAATAAAAAATGAGCTGAGGGTGCAACCCAGTGTTGTTGTTTTTTGTTGTTGTTGTTGTTGTTAGGTGCCATCGAGTCCTGTCCAATTCATAGCGACCCTTATAGGGTTTTCAATGGCTGATTGTTTTCCGGATTGCCTCAGGAGTGGATTACCATGTCCTTCTCCTGTTTTTGCGGTGCTGGGAATCAATTTCAGGACCTCAGAGACTGCAGAGCAGTGCTCCACCAGTCCACAGCCCAGTGTTGGTGCACCTGAAAACTACATGGGGTCCTGGGATTAACCCTCAAGTACAACAAAAACAGAAACAAAACAGAAAATAACAACAAACAAACAAAAAGCCACCCACACCAAGACGTTTCCCATGATAAAATCTCACAATACCAGGAATAAGGTTCTAGTAAACGACACAACATGGCAAGTAGATAAATAAAACTACCATTTAGTGGGAGTAAGCAGGTAATAAAAATGACAGTATAATGGGGTGTCTTCTGGTTGAAGATGACCCACCAAGCAATTGCTCTTACCATCTCTATTATTGTTATTGGGTGCTGTTGAATCAGGTTAAACTCATAGTGACCCTCATAGGGTTTTTTTTCAGTGGTTGATTGTTTCAAGATTGTTCCGGGAGTGGACTACCACGTCCTTTTCCCATTTTTGCAGTGCTGGGGATTGAACCCGGGTCCTCACAAAGTATGGGGCAGCACTCTACCAACTGAGCTAAACCACAGCATGCTTACCATCTCTAATTCCTACAAACCCATCCCAATGGTAGCAAAAGGACTTGAAGAGAATAAAGTCACAAAACTGCTAAAGTTGCTGAGAATAGAAAAAGGAACAGGCATCTATGTTTCTAGATTGTGTTTACCAGAAGGATGGAAAGTGGATAGAGTAACCCCAACAAAGAACTCCATCCCAGGATCCACAATAGAGTTCTTTCCTCAAAATGCCTCCAGACTCAGCAGCCACAAAAGAAAAATGTGGGACACAGAGCAAATGTAGATGGAAATTGTAGAGACATATCAAATGTCAGCTTCCCTTACGCCTACCAGTGATGGTGGTATTTGTCCCAGGCTGGAACCTGAGAAATACACTCTGAAGAGTTGAAGTTGCCTTCAGAGCCCCTCTAGTGGATATTGAATCCTTAAGCTAGAGGAAACCATCCCTATTTGGACATTTGAGAGTGAAACTCAGTCCATCTGCCTGTTCCCAAACTGGACATACTTTATTGCAAGCTTTTAGTGATGGCAGCCATTCCCTATGTCTAGCAGCCCCTGCCCCTTCCCAAACACAGCATGCACACACACACACACACACACACACACACACACACACACACACACACAAATATACATGATATGGTCAGCCTTCTCATTCAGGGGAGAAGCCAGTAAAGACAGAGAAAATCATGGCAAATGAATGAACCCATTATTTCATTATTGAAGATCATAAGTCATTTGAGGAAAGCTAGTGCACAAAGGAGAAAGAGCGGGGGGAGGGGGAACAGAGCAAACAATGAATCCTAGGTACCAGTCTGAGCTTTTGGCTAGAGAGCACAGTATTGCTCTACCTGGATTTATGCATTTATTCAATGAATATTTAAAGACTAATGATGAACCAGATACTATTCTGGTTTGGCAATGAACAAAATAAACTAGGCTCCTTCTAGGAAGAGCAGTGAATGGAAAGGCCCCAAGATAGGAGCAGACTTTGTAGGTTTGGGGAACTTCAGAGGGCCAGCACAGGTTGGGAAGAGAGCAAAGGGAAGAGCGGTGCCAGGAAAGATCAGACCACACAGGGCCTTTCAAGCCATCCTGAAATCTGTCTCTACTACGAGGGAGAGAGGCAGCCACTGGAGAGCTTTGAGCAAAGGAGCAAAGTGATCTGACTTTACGCAGATCACTCTGGCTCTGTGCTGAAAAGGCTCTAAAGGGGTGAAAAGGAGACAGGAGAGCAGTGAGGAGGATATGGCAATAATCCATTTCAGAGATGATAGTGGCCTGGTCTTGGGGTGGTAGGCGATGAGACCTGGACAGCCATTAAGAACATTTTGAAGATAGAGCCAATAGGCTTAGCTGATGTTTGAGCTATCAGTTATGGGGAGAAGGGAAGACAAAGATGACACTAAGTTTTTGTGCTTGGCAACTGGATGTTGTTGTTGTTGTTAGGTGCCGTCGAGTCGGTATCTGACTCATAGAGATCCTCATAGGGTTTTCAATGGCTGACTGTTTTGGGATTGCCTTGGGAGTGGATTGCCAGGCCCTTCTCCCATTTTGCGGTGCTGGGAATTGAACTCGGGACCTCAGAGACTGCAGCGCAGCACTCTACCAACTGAGCTAAATCCCATCCCCTGGCAACTGGATAGACTAGTCATTTACCGAGATGGAGAAGACCATGAGAGGTGGAGCGTACAGGGAGCAGATCTGAAGATCAGGAGTTTGGTTTTAGATAAGTTACATTTATGATGCTTGTATTAGTTATCTGTTGCCACAGGACAAAACTTAGTAGCTGGAAAACATTTATTTTCTCACAGTTTCTGTGAGTGAGAATCGAGTGCAGTTTAGCTGAGAATTTCTGGCTCAAAGTCTCTCATGAAGTAGCTGGGGCTTGGGCTGTGTTCTCACTTGAAAATCCAACTGGGAACAAGGGGCTCTTCTTCCCAGCTCACTCATATGATTTTGGCAGGCCTTGGTCACCACCACATAGGCCTGCCTTACAACATGGGAACTGGCTTTCCCCAGGGTGAGCGACCCGAGAGACAGCAACTCACTCAAGTGCCTAAGAAGAATGTCACAGTCCTTTTATTACCTAATCTCATAAGTGATGTCCAGCATTTCTACCATATTCTATCCATCTAGGCAACGAGTCAATATGCCCAGCCAGCCCGCACTCAAAGAAGGGATCACTACAGGCCTGAATGCTGGTGGGGGTGGTGCGGTGCATTGGGTGTCTCGGGGCAAGATCATGTAGACAGTGGGAAAGAATCTGTAATTTGAGAGCTAAGTCCAGGTTGGAAACTAATTATTAGGGATGGAAACACTGAACAATCTTTGAAAGGATAGGAGGAATCAACTCTAGGCTGCAAGAATTGGTTTGTTAAGCAATGCGCAGTGGCCCCCCCACTGCTGCTGACACCAAAGGTGCATCTGCACTCCCCACCCCAGCACCAGCAAAATAACACCAGTTGTACCGTCTTGAGATGTCTTTAGAATCATAGTTCTCCATGGAGCACCTGTGGATTGGGAGAACGAAAGTCTATATCCTAGTTACAGGAAGATGAACCATGAAATTTTCTAAAATGTCTGTTATCAGAAGACAGAATTAATATGAAGAAGTACCATTCATATGGAGTTGTTGTTGTTAGGTGCTGTCGAGACGGTATCTGACTCATAGCGACCCTCATAGGGTTTTCAGTGGCTGTTTCAGGATTGCCTTGGGAGTGGGTTGCCAGGCCCTTCTCCATTTTTGCGGTGCTGGGAATTAAACTTGTGTCCTCAGAGACTGCAGCACAGCGCTCTACCAACTGAGCTAAATCCCAGCCCAAAGAACAAGTAGGCTGTGAAAAGTAAAGATATGAATGCAGAAATTAATAGCGTGATAAGCTAGGTAGAAGAAGTAGATGAGAGAATCTCTCAGAATATAAAACAAAAAGACAAAGAAATGGAAAATCTGAAGGAAAAAAAAGATGAGAAACACATAAGACCAATCCAAGAGAACCGAAAGTTAGACATCCTAAAATAGAAAAGAAAACAGGGAGAGCATGGAATTATTTTTAAATTTTTTTAAAAAATTACCAGAACTAAAGATAGACATTTGAAAAGGGTCTCATAATTTCCAAGTTTAATGAATGCAAAGTGACCCACATAGCTGTAAAATCTTGACATTTCAGAGCACTCAGGATAGATGCTGACAAAATTGATAAAAATAGCTAACTCTTTTACAGGGCTCACTGTGTTTTAATCATTTGCCATGAATTAGTAAATCTAAACTTCACCATGTTCATTTGAGTTAGCTACCCTAATTAGTTGGGAGAAGGACCTGGCAATCCACTCCCAAGGCAATCCTGAAACAGTCAGCCATTGAAAACCCTATGAGGGTCGCTATGAGTCAGATATAATTCGACGGCACCTAACAACAACAACAACAACTGTAATTAGTATTAGTATTTTTCAGATGAAAACATGAGGAACTTATCCATGGATGCACATCTGACAAGTGACCGAAATGGGATTCAAACCCAGTAACCTGGCTTAGCACCCCTAACCACTACTTCCTGTCTTATTGACACTGAATTCTAGAATATAGCAAAGAAATGCCTTCAAAATTCTGAAATAAAATTATTTTTCCCACTTTACTGGTAAATGTTGGTAGGGTACAGACTAATACAGCATATGCTTTCTCCATCATGCAACTAGAAGTGAAATTGTTTTAAGTGTAGATTTAATCAAAGTATTAATCAAGTATATTGTTGTTAGGTGCCTTTGAGTCGGGACTGAGCATCGCGACCCTGTGTAGCACAGACAAAATTACCTGACACTGTGCCATGCCCGGCACTATTGTCAGTGCTTCTCTGCTATTCATAGTGTTTTCAATGGCTGATTGTTTTAGGGAGGAGTGAACTGCCAAGTCCTCCTCCTAAGCCTACAACCCCTAATATTCCCAGGCAGTCTCCCATCCAAGTATTAGCCAGGCCCAACCCTGCTTCGCTTCTGAGATCTGATGGGATCCCACGCCACAGTGGTATGGCTGCAGTCTCAATCAAGTATAAAAGGAACAAAATACATTTTCACAAGTGCCAGAGCTCAGATATGCAAAATCCGTTTTCAGACATGCAAAACCACAAATCTATCAGCACATTAGCCATCCTGCAGGAACCTAAAACCATTTTATACAGTTGATGGGTACAGTTAACATCACAATCAGACACCCTAAGTAAGTAACTGAGCTAGGAATAGGAGCAAACCTTTATCTCATACTGTTTGAATTCTCATTACCAAATGTATCTTAAAATAATCAAAAGGGTGAATCTCCCACTGGAAAACCTGGGAAAAGTTGGAACCACTGCTCTATGGCATTCGTAAACACTGCCATCCCACCTCTGTTCCTGTGCCTCTTTGGGCAAGGAACTCAATTCCCAGAGGCAGATTTTCCAGTTTGGAAACCGTCCTATTCCTTCTCTTGCACCAAGGCAGATATGATGTCTGCTTCTTTGCCAGCATGGGCTGGGCCTGGGGAGGGGCCGCAGGTGCAATCTGATGCCACTTCTGGGGTACCCAGGCAAACACAGCAGGGAGCAAGTAGGGGGGCTGCCTTGGCACAGAGAACCGGCTGAGACCGGACAGCAGGCTTCCGTGCAGGGCTGGAGCCCCGGCTCGGGCCTCTCAAGGTTCTGCAGCTTTGGGACCTCAGCGCCTTACGAGCAGACGCCTGCACCACCAGGGCAGGTCCAGGCACCCAGAGCAGCAACACTGCTCCCCAATGGGGCCCTGAGCTTTGAGTGTGAACAAAGGTGATCCTGAGCTGAAAAGCCTGGGAGGACCCTCGTCGAAGGGAAGTGAGACCTCAAGACTCCTAGAAGTAACTGGGTGGGACTTAAAGAGAGGGGACTGGGCTAACTGTGCTGTGTAAATAAAGCCAGGAGCAGGAAACGTGAGCAATAGCTGTAAACGTATGGTCAGCTTGGGACCTTGTTTGTACCCACAGGTTGGTGAGGTTGGAGGAAACCAATTACACTCATCCAGCTGTAGAATTGTCAGTGTCTTCCGATTCTTACAAACTCAGTATAACAGCAAGTGTGCTTTACCTCATCTTCTTGGTGGATGCAAAAGATTTGCAGCCTGCATGTCCTATTCCAATGTCATCATTCTTGCCTTGCTATCCGTTGTGTGATCCGTGCCCAGCACTAGCAGCAGCCGCTGGGAAGGACTTGGAACTTCTGGATCTCCAACCACACCCCAGGCCTATGGAGCCAGCATCTTGCTCCCAAAGATCCCCGTTCCAAATGAATCACCTGCCCAGCACGTGGAGAAGCACTGCTCTAAGGGAGGGCTTCTTAACCACTGCCCCGTGGAATCACCTGAAGAGCCCTGAGGACGTGGCAATGCCTGGGTTCCACCTGGAAGCCATGAAGTCAGAACCCTTGGGATGCAGAGCCCTGGAAGCAGTAGTTTTTAACTGTTCTCAGGTACAGCCAATGGTCAGCTAGCATTGAAGCCCATTGCTCAAAGGGTGAAACTCATTATGTCTCAGGAAAACTTTTCCCACATGCTATCAGTTGGATCTTAAATGGCCCCCAAAGGCCCATGTGTTAAAGAGTTGGCGCCCTGCCCATGGGACTATAGGGAGGTGATGGAACTTAAGCGGTGGGGTCTCATGGAAAGGCCTAAGTCATTGGATCTGGGCTTTTTTTTTTTTTTTTTTGCAATACTTGGAGGTTGAACCTGATGCCTCACACATATTTTGCAAGTGCTCTACCACTGAGCTGTACCTCAGCCCATTTTAAATCTTTTTTTTATCTTGAGACAAGGTCTTGCTAAGTTATATGGGCTGCCTCTGGCCTCAAACCTGCAATCCTCCTGCCTCCACCTCCAGAGTCACAGGGATTACCTTAAAGGGGACTGTGGGACCCCAGCCCTTTCCTTACAGTCTCCTCTCTCTCTCTCTCTCTCTCTCTCTCTCTCTCTCTCTCTCTCTCTCTCTTTCTCTCTCTCTGTGTTTTCTTGCATCCCAGCCATGAAGTGACAAATTTTTCTCTGCCACACACTCCCATCATTATGTACTGCCTTGCCACAGGCCCAAAACAACAAGACCCATGGATTATGGACAGGCACCTTGAACTCTTGAGCCAAAATAAACCTTTTCTATTTATAAGTTGATTATCTCAGGCTGTTTGTTATGGTAATGAAAGCTGACTAATACAGCACACATGCCCTCCTTACCAATTCATATACTCATCCCTTCTCCTTCTCCTTACCATGAGCCTACCTCCCTCTGGCTCTCTTTTTCCTTGTAGATGATTCTTTGTCCAGTGATCGGTAAGTGTCAGCCATGCAGACGCTTGGAGATAAAATGGATAAGGGAGGAAGCCAGGTGCAGTACCAGCAAAATCAAGGTGAAATGAGTGACAGGGACAATGAGGATGAACCTTGTTGGTTGGGCAGGAAAAACCTACTTGAGGTGTTGGGGGTGGGGAGGGAAGGGAGCCACTGAAGACTGGAGTAAATGGGGAAGAGAGAGAAGGTGAAAGTTAGGTTTAGATCGGTAAACTGAACTTGTGTCTGAAAATGCATGTTTTTACCCACTTAAAAGCAAACCTTGATACGATGCTGTCTTATGCATTCTTCTCAGAAAACTACCTACCAAGGTGTTTCTCATACAAATCTGCTTTGGAGCCAATAATGAAATCCAGTAAGGTCTTGCTAATTATGTTCTCTAATGAATTGTGAGACTGCCTAATCCGCAAACCAGAGGTTTGTATAGTCAATAGCTATGTTAAATAGTCTCAATTACTTACATATGGTGTCTAATTTCGGTGTTAATTGTGCCCATTAACCCACACAGAATGGCTTTCAACTCCTGCAGGATGGTTAATGCGCGGATTCCTCTGAGGCCACTGACCACATTTTCCTTTGTCCAGATTCATAGCTGGGGCTCCAAACACTTCTTAATTTGAATTTAACCTCCAGATAAGTCACCACAAAGTCTCAGATTCTTCCTCAAATGAAACACCTCATAATATTTTTGAAGTCAAACTCAAAATCAACCCATTTGGTGCGTTTCTCCACCAAAGAGTTGATGGAACAATATTAAAGAGAACAGGCTTCCTTCCCTCCTTCAGAGCCCCCTGAAGACAGCCATTCGTTCATCACAGGTACTAGTAGTTTCAAGAGCCTAGGTCCTCCCCAACACTGAAAAAATGGGAGAAGGATCTGGCAGCCCCCTTCTGAAACAATCCCCAAACAATTAGCCTTCGAAAACTCTATGAATAGCAGAGCATCACTGGCAATAGTGCCAGGCATGGCACAGTGTCACAGTGTTCTGTTCTGTTGTACACAGGGTCACTATGAGTTGGACCTGACTCAGCAGCACCTAATAACAGGTCCTCCCCAGCTAATCAAGGCATTCCCCTCTACCAGGTTAACTGGGCTGAAAGTGTCTCTGTATAACCCTTTATGTACATAGGCTCCTATTGAGGGCACTGTCTTACTCCTGATAGTGCATTTCTTTACTTTTTCTTTTCTTTTTTTCTTTCTTTTTTTCTTTTCTTTTTTTTTTTTTTTTTCTTTTCTTGTGGTACTTGGAAGTTGAACCCAGGGCCTCACACATACTTTGAAAGTGCTCTACCACAGGGCTACATCCCCAGCCTATTTTAAATTTTTATCTTGAGATAGGGCCTCACTAAGTTACGCAGGCTGCCTCGGGCCTTGAACCTGCAATCCTCCTGCCTCTGCCTCCAAGTTGCTGGGTATAGGCATGAGCCACCACATCTGGCTCTGATAGTGCATTTCTGATAGGGATGTGACTGATTGGTTGGAGCCAAAGGATAGTATACTCTAATAATAGGACATAACGTGGGCATTGAAGTTGTATTTAACACACTTTGTTGAACATCCGGGACTTATGGTATGCCAAGGTGGGTACCTGATTGAACAAGTTAGAAGATACTTTGCCCAATATGTCTGATATATGTCTGATAGAAGCCTGGGAAATGGGGTGATAAAGTCTTGTCCTGTGTGCTCTTGGCCATTTCATAAAGACAGTATCAACTGCTCACTAAAATCACCTTAAAAGGATGTTGTTGTTGTTGGGTGCTGTTGAGTCAGTATCCAACTTTTAGAGACCCTATATACAACAGGCAAAACAGCATTGTTACTGCTTCTCTGCTATTCACAGGGTTTTCAATGGCTGATTGTTTTGGGGGGAGTGGGTTGCCGGGTCCTTCTCCTAAGCCACGGCACCTGGGGTTCCCAGTGGTCTCCCCTGCAAGTACTACGCAGGTCCAACCCTGATTAACTTCCAAAATCTGACAGGATCGGACACCACAGTGGTACAGCTGCGGGCTAAAAGGTTGTGAGAAACCCTTAATTACTATCCTGTAATGATGGCAATCAACTTGATGTTACCTCTAATGATAGTGGCAGACGGTAGCCATGGCAACGAGAATGCCACATGCATATGTAACACCCTCCCCCATAACCACCAGGGCTAAGTGAATATTCCAATAGCCAATTTCATTGGATAATCCCACTTACAACATATTCTTTTGGAAGGCCAGGATTTTCTTTTCTTTTCTCTTTTTTCTTTTTTTTCTTTTTCCTTTTCTTTTTCTTTCTCTTTTCTTTTCTTTTATAGGACGTACAACATTTTTTTAAAATGCAAAAATAATACAGGGTGAATATCTCTTGTCCAAAATGCTTGGGACTAGAAGTGTTTCCGGTTCTGAATTTTTTTTTTTTTTCAGATTTTGGAATATTTGCATATACATCATCAGATATCTTAGGCTTGGGATCCAAATCTAAATATAAAATTCATTTATGTTTTATATGTGCCTTATGGGCTGGGATTTAGCTCAGTTGGTAGAGCGCTGCGCTGCAGTCTCTGAGGTCCCGAGTTCAATTCCCAGCACCGCAAAAAAATGGGAGAAGGACGTGGCAATCCATTCCCAAGGCAATCCCAAAACAGTCAGCCATTGAAAACCCTATGAGGGTCGCTATGAGTCAGACATGACTCGACGGCACCTAACAACAACAACAACAACATGTGCCTTATGGGGCTGGGGTTTATCTCAGTCAGTAGAGTGCTTGCTTTGTGCACTCTGAGGCCCTATGTTCGATCCCCAGCACCACAAAAATGGGAGAAGGATCTGGCAGCCCACTCCTAAACAATCCTGAAACAATCAGCCATTGAAAAGCCTACCTGTAGCAGAGAAGCCCTGACATAGTGCCAGGCAGTTGTACTTGGGGTCGCTATGAGTTGGACCTGACTCCACAGCACCTAACAACAACAACAATGGCAACATATGCCTTATACACATAGCCTGAAGGTAATATCATACAATATTTTGAATAATTTCATACATGAAATGAAGTTTCATGCTGTGGAATTTTCCACTTATGGCATCATGTCAATACTTAAAACATTTTGGGGTTTGGAGCATTTCGGATTTCAGATTTTTGGATTGGGGTACTCAACCTGTACCCATTCATTACAGAATTTTTGAGAAATGTAGAGGTATGAAGCAAAAAGAAAATCATCTACAATCTCACCATAAGAACCGATATTATTACTTTATGTTTTCTTCCAATTTTTTATTTTTATTTTTATTTTTATTTTGCGGTACTGGGGGTTGAACCCAGGGCCTGGCGCTTGCATCCTTTGCAAGTGCTATACCACTGAGCTGTGCCCCAGCCCATTTTTTTTTTACTTTTTGAGACAGGGTCTCACTAAATTACACAGACTACCTCTGGTCTCGAACTTGTGATCCTTCTGCCTCCACCTCCCAAGCCGCTGGGATTACAGGTGTGCACCACTCTTCCAATCTTCTTAAAGCACGTGGTTAAATGTGATCCATATATTTTCATTCTAGATTCTTTTATGTATTGATTGGGTAAGCGTTGCCTCAAGAGAACACAGGAGAGGCTCAGGGAAACAGAATTGGGTTATACTCACAGGCCCTGGAAACAGGAAGCACGTGTGTGCTTGCCATGGCCACTAGGGGCACCACATGGAGGTCAAGAGGCAGGAAGCAGGAGCATGGGGAAGGTGCGGGCCAGAGCCTCCATTGGGGTTCCCTGGAGAAAACAAGATGGGGTCAATAGTTAGGTTTGGTTAATCTGAACAAATGTGGTGGGCTTGAGGCCTGGCTCTGGCCAGGGTGGTCTGCATAGCTAAGGCAGGCTCCCAGCTGAGCCCTTGGCTGTCTCCAAGGCTGCCAGCCCTGGGAGGGCGCCCCAGGCCTATGGAACCAGCACCTTCCTCCCTAACCAGAAAGGTTTTTATGATGTCAGAACGTTCTGGTGTCCAGAAAATAAAAACTGCAAACAATACATATTTTCTTCTTTCTTCCAATCCCCTCTACCTCAAAACCACTGTGAGCCCAAGGGAGCCCCTTCTTACTTCTGTCTCCAGAACACCCCTCAGGCCACCTTTGGGTAGAGGGATGGCTGGGGCGTCCACTCCTGGACACTGCTCTGCATTCTGGGGCCCAGAGTGGGCCGCTGTTGTGTGTCACTCAAGATGGGGAGGGGCATGAGGCTGGCCCCTCCCCAGCCATTTACCCTGAGGGAGATGCACAAGGCACCCCAAAGATGGGAAGACCTTTATTAAGCAAGCCAGTGGTTGTCATACTATTGTGCTAGGCATTCAGGTGACCGCTGTGCACAGTGCACAACCCTCGCCAGGCCAGGTGTACCTCACTATACCCTCACTGTTCTTCCTCCCTCCCTTCCCCCCATCCCCCCCCCAGCCTTCCCTGCTCCCTTTAGCACCTGCCACTCATCCCCATAAAACCAGCTTATCCATCTCAGCCTCTGTCCTACTCCATCAGGGTGGCATGAGCAGAGGGCACTGGCTTCTGATGGCTGAGATGGAAAAGGGGTGGTTAAGGGAGATTTCTGCTGCTGTTTTCCTTAGATCAAGTCTGGAACACAATATTATGACAACCACTGGCTTGCTTAATAAAGGTCTTCCCATCTTTGGGGTGCCTTGTGCATCTCCCTCAGGGTAAATGGCTGGGGAGTGCCCAACCTTCCTCAGGATTCATTTCCTTCCCCAGGTAGTGCGTCCTCCCCACCTGACTTGTATGACAGTTTCTTTGCACTGCTTCTTTGCGTGTTCCTAATGCCTGGCTGGGGGATGGTGGAGCGCGATCTGCAGTGAGATGGAAGTGCACATGCCTTGCTTTTTCACTTATAGTGTGATCAGTTTCCCCGTGGCATTAGATGGTTTTGGAAAATATGGTCATATATGATGATATAGATTTTACAAATTTCGTACCGTAATGTTTTTAGTGATTCCCGTATTGTTGGACATTTGGGTTGCTTACAGTTTTCTCCATTATCAATAACTGGTATGAATTTTCTCATATGTAGATCTCTGATCTTCTCACATGTTATTTACTACAAACACTGGAAATACCATGTTTTATCCTTTTTGAACTGCCCTCCATGTGGAAAGTAGGAATGGTTTCACATATGGCATTTAATAAAAACTTGTTACCTTTGCTCATGGTCTAGGTCAGCATGCATTGGAGCCTGATAAATCCTGTCTCTTTAAAGGTGGCCATATGAAATCACACGAGTACGCTGAACCCAATGAGCATGTCCTGAGCTAGTCTCTCCACAAACAGGCACTTCACATTTCGTTATATTCAGGTTTTGAAATGCTGTTAGCAGGAATCATTAAGGTACTAGAGAATCAAAACCCAAGTAATAATTTAAAACACTTTGCAATGAATTTGGGACTCGGGTTTAGCTCAGTTGATAGGGTGCTGCTATGGCAATGGTGATAGAACCATATATTCAGATTGTATCCTTTCAAGAGGAGCCACGTGACAAACAGGCAGTACTTAGTTCAAACTACCTTCCTGGTGCTTTATATGATGAACACCAACGTGCAAATCAGAGCGTCAGGTCTGGATTGGATTATCACTCGCACATATTTAATTGCCTATTGTTAGGTAAGGAGCTGAAAAACCTATAAACTCAACAGACCTTTATTGGGAGAAGCTGCCTGGGCTGTCTCTAGCAAAGGAGAGAGCAGCTCCCAGGGGAGGAAAGGAAGAGGCTTTTATGGGTGATTGATGTGTTGTATTCAGATAGGTAGGAAGTGGGTGCGAGGAGGGTTCTGATAGGCTGGAAGAGTTTCTGGGTGGGGCAGATTTTAAGTCAAGTTTTGGTGGGCCTTTTGGTGGGCTTTTTGAGGACTGGGGGATAGTGGGTAGAAGAAGGCACCACCTTATAGGGAGGAGCCATTTTGTAATAGATCCTGCACTAGTGGCCAGGAAACGAGGATCCAGGTCCCCATGGTAAGCAGGACACGGTACCCGCCCTCTGGGAATGCGGGGCATGCGCTTGGAGCCACGCTCTGGGAGGCACCAGAGACTCCAGCCCAGTGTGCCTGTAGGGCTCTGCAGGGCGTGGGGCGGTTCTCTCCGAGGGGAGGAGAAGGCCCACACCCACCTAACACCTATGAGATGGCAATGTTCCACTAGCGGATTTGAGTTTCACCTGTTGGTTCACTAAGTGAAATGATGCCAAGGCAGAGGAGACCTATATTCCAAAGGTGCTGACTATTGCCTTTGGGCAAACGAAAAATCCGGAAATCAGCTTTTAAAGACTAGGCTTACAACTACCATCAAGCAGGCTAAACCTAAGTGGGACTTTAGTATCTGCCCTGAGCCCAGAGTTGCCAGTAGAATACAGGCAAACTTTACGTAGATTCAGATCAACTCCTTTACTTCTCAGCTCCATAAAAAAGTCTGGAGTTTGTCCAGTGCAGACACTGTCATTTTGATTTGAGGAGGAAAGGAGATTTGGAAGAATATTCTATTTCCTAAACAATCTAGAGGAAATTTACCATTTTACCAAACACTCATTGTTTGAGGAAACACTTTTTACATATTTGCTATGCATAGTCTCTCTCCATACCCCTAATGTGTTTGTAGGCTACTTGTAGGCTCTGATTCTCTTATGTTATGTACCTTACTTTGCAACTTTTTGTTCTCCTGAAACTACCTGCAGTGATGTGGAAAGTGTACAGTGAAAGGCAGTTTCTGGTCTGTTCTGAGCAGTTCATGAAATAACCTGTCAGGTCACCTCCCATGGCGTGCACATTGGCTTGGCATGTGCTCCAGAAGTGCCAGCATGTCCTCTCTCCTTACTTCTCCTTGGTAGGGGACTCAGTGCTGGAAGACGCAATCCAATTACCGCGTGATCCCAGCCGTTAACTTGGCCACAGCTATCTTGGCCAGAGCCCAGGTGAGTCACTTCCATTTTCTGCTGTGAGAAGTTGGAAAATTGTGATTCTGGCTGAGTTTATTAGCTGTGTGGGTTTCTGTTGGGATCCTCAGGGGGACAGAGAGTACCCCAAACATGGCTGACCATAGGAGCCCATTAAGCCCACTTGGAGGACCGACCTCTCTCCTCCAGGGCAAGTGACCCTTATCCTACATCCATATTACTTGCCCCCACTGAACCCTATGGGGCAAGATGGCAACTGGTCACCTTTGCCATACATCTGAGTATCTCACTCTTACCCCCTTCCATAGAGTGGGCAAAGATGGCACCCAAGGTATGGTAGCATCTAAAACCCCCCTGGTGCCCAATTGGTCATTTCTGATCCAACCCTGTTCCCCTGATTGGCTGGCTATGCGACCATATAAACTCCGGAGCTCAGAGCTCAACAGCCTTTCTGAACACCATCCAAGAAAAGCTCATTGGGTCCTTGCGATTCCTTTAGAGCCCAAGGCCCATTTACTCGGCAGCCTAACCTTGCCTTCAGCCTTCCTCCAACTTTATCCTTTATCCTTTATCCTACTTTGACCTGCCTGCCACCTCTACCTGATCCTGACCTCTACAATGCCAGATACCCTGCATGGACAGATAGCTTGGAGAGGCAAGACTCTGAGAGTCAAGCGCAGGACCTCTGAAGTAGTGAAGCCTGCGAGCCGAGCCGGAAGAGCAATGACACCCGGGAGTCTCTACCCCAGCAGCAGAGACAGCAGCTGAGCACTTCCCCTCTCCAACTCCCCTTTCCCCTTTCCCTAATCCTCAGTCCCTTTCCCTCTCCTCCATAACTAAACTCTTGTCCTTTTATCTGTGTGTGAGCTCTGTTCTCTGGCCACAGCCTCGCCACCAGGCGCACTGTCGGGGCACCCACCTTGTGCCTCTACCCACAACGCAGAGAGAGAAAAACCCCAGAAAGAACCCAACAGGTTTCTCCTTCTCATGTATCCTGAGGCCTCAGACCCTTCAACCTTCCAGTCCAGGTCTTCCTTGAACATCCAAGTCAAATGTCTTGAGTCCTGTGGCAGAGACAAATGCCACACATTCAACTAAATTTAGTATCTGTCCTCTCTTCCTGGGCAGACAGGAAGACCACATTTCCCAGCTTCCCTTGCAGTTATTTTGGGCAGTGGGTAGAAGTGATGCAAGCCGCTTCCACATCTGGTCCCTAAACAGGCATATTCCTCTGGTTCTTCCTCCTCTGCGCTGATATGAGAGGCTACGCATTCAAGATCGTGTGGCTATATATGGACAAGAGCCTCCTGACCCACAGCATGCTGAAGTGTTACTGTGAAGTGTTTACCGTGTGGAACTGCTGAAAGAGATTTCCGAGATTCATTCCATTGTATCTTGAATACAAGCCTCATTCCACCTACTGTGATGATTCCCAAACCTTTAGAAACACTTCTGGAAATTTCCAAGGACAAGAGGAAGGGCTTCAATTCTTCTTATTGTTAGGTGCCATTGAGTTGGATATGACTTATAGGGACCCAAAGTACAATAGAACAAAACACTCCCCAACACCGTGCCGCGCACGTAATCTTTTTATGTTTTATCCCATTGTGGCAGACACGGTTTCTTCACATTTTGAGTTGTGCCGCCACATCAGCAAAAAGAGGTCTGTTGGAAATATGACCCCGATATCGAAAAGAGGCACTCAGAGAAATTCAAGTATCTCTGCAAGGCAACTTTATTTCTGCAGAAAGGTGTGTGGGAACACAAAAGGGAGCCAGCAAGCACACTGGGCGGTTTTGTTTATTTTTTAATCCCTAACACAGGCCAAAGGGCTGGGATTTAGCTCAGTGGGTAGAGCGCTGCACTGCAGTTTCTGAGGTCCCAAGTTCAATTCCCAGCACCGCAAAAATTGGAGAAGGACATGGCAATCCACTCCCAAAGCAATCCCAAAACAATCAGCCACTGAAAACCCTATGAGGTTCACTATGAGTCAGATACAACTCAATGGCACCTAACAACAGCAACGACTACTTTGAGGAGGCAACTCTTCCCAGTCGTTTCTTGAATGCATTCTAGCCGGGGAGGCTCATTTTCCGGCCCTGTATTTGACAGTGCTTCTCTGCTATTCGTAGGGTTTTAAATGGCTAATTTTTCAGAAGTGGGCTGCCGGGTCCTTCTTCCTAGTCTATCTTAGTCTGGAAGCTCAGCTGAAACCTATCCACCATGGGTACTCTTCAGGTATCTGAAATACTGGTGGCCTAGCTTTCAGCATCCCAGCAACACACATGCCCCCACAGCATGACAGACACGTGGATTTCAGTTTTTCTAGTCCTCTCTTTTCATAGTTCCTATTCCTGATGGATTCTTCATGCCCTCTGTGGCCCTCTCACCATTTCCCTCTTACCAGCTGCTCTGTAAACACCTGTCCTCTAGCATAAAACTGTTGCATGTTAGAGCCTTTTTGCTGAAAACATTAAGACAAAGGAGCAAGACAACAGGGGCAAGATGGCACACAACGTGAAGGAAAGTAAAATTGCCCATTAGGCACGCCTGTAATCCCAGCAACTCAGGAAGCTGAGGCAGGAAGATTGCAGGGTTGAGGCGAGAGGCAGCTTGCCCAACTTAGTGAGATGTTGTCTCAAAATAAAGAATTTTAAAAAGGGGGGGATGGGAGTACAGCTCAATGGTAGAGCACTTGCCTAGCATGTATGAGGCCCTGGGTTCAACCCTCCAGTACTGAAAAATAAAAAACTAATGAAATAGAAAATAAATAATGAAATAGAACATAGAAAATGAATGAAACTGTGGCCATCTCATTAGGCAAAGGTTAGCAATGCTGATCCTTCTATGCCTGTATGCTGGAATTCAACAGTTAAAGAAAGATGGCTGAAGGTGGGGCACAGAGTTCTCGTTGTTGGAGTGGGAGATTGCAAAAAGACAATGGGAGCAGGCTGGAATGACCCGCGTGGTAATGGCTTAGAGACAGCACTTTGAACTCGTGTTTTTCTTAACGTGTAGATGGTTACACACAGCAATATTTATAGATATGCATGTATTTACTCCTAGTCTACATACATGTATGTCTGTACTTTTTTTTTCTTTGCGTTACTGGGGGTTGAACCCAGGGCCTCGCACCTGCATGTTTTGCAAATGCTGGACCACTGAGCTGCACCCCCACCCCATATTTTTTTTCTACTTTTTGAGACAGGGTCTTGCTAAATTATGCAGACCAGGGTCTGCCTCTGGTCTTGAAATTGTGATCCTCCTTCCTCTGCCTCCTGAGCCGCTGGGGTTACAGGTGTGCACCACTGCACCTTACTCTTGTCTGTACTATCTTAACTGGGAAGGCCTAGAAGTCAGGACACCCCATTCCCTGCAAGCACACCTAGCACCCAGATCTTGGTGTCTAATCCCATTCTCTCATTAAAAACGAACAAACAATAGCAACAACAATAAAAATCAGGGCTTCTTAGACAAATGGTTGATTCTAAGCCTGGGGCTGGATATGTATAAGAGAGCTTAGAGTATTTTGTAATACCAGAAAATAGGAAAGTGCTATAACAAAAGCAAAACTTACATTGCTGGGGGTATGTCGGAAGGACACACTGTCAGGCTAGTGTTGTGCTGTTAGATGCCGTTGAGTCGTGTTCGACTCATAGCGACCCTTACAGGGTTTTTAATGGCTGATTATTTCGGGATTGCCTTGGGAGTGGGTTGCCATGTCCTTCTCCCATTTTTGTGGTGCTGGGAATTGAACTCGGGACCTCAGAGAATTCAGAGCTACAACCCAGCCTGAGCTACATCCCAGCCTGGAGGGACACAGGAGTTAACTAAAAGATTTCCTAACAGCCAAATCTGGAACAACTTGGGTAACAAAACAGAGTTGAAAAAAATATTCACAAGTCCACACTGGTCCATAAACAAGGGACTGACTCAATAAACAAATGGTGGAGAAGAGCAATCTGGGCAGAACATTTCTCCCCACTGAGCTGAGGGTCCCGGCCTGCTGTCACAGAAGTGTCTGTCAGGGACGACCTCAGACAGAAGAACAGCCTCTTTCTTCTGCCCTGCTCCAGCCCTGCCCAGCATGGGGTTGGTGAACCTTTTGTCAACTTGACTCTTTTTCATATGCTCTGCCATTCTTCCTTTGAGCTTAGCTTCTGCGGAAAAATCCACTCAGCAGTGCCCTGAGCGACCGAGGCGCCCTGTCCTCAGTTGTCAGAGGCAGCAGGAATGGGGTCGAGTGGAACTTGTGATGCGTGGATGCTTGTGAAGAAGTTATGGATTGGGGTGCAGATAGGCAGCTTTTGGTAGGGGTGGATTTATGGACAGTGGAGAGCTTTAAGGAACATTTCCACGTAGAACTATAATTTCTTTGGATTTGGTGAAAGGGGATGAGGTTTTAATGTTTGCCAAGCTGCCACCTTGACATGCTCTGGCCTCTACCATGTAAAAACTGGAGTCACTTCTCTTTTCTCTTTGGTAGTATCTTCCCTCTTCCCATCACTAGCCAAATGTATCTTCCAAGAACTGCATCTATAGACTGGTTGTTTCATTGCCCAAAGAACAGTCCTATCTGTGCATCATTTCTCTTCTTCTCCTCCCTGCCCTGGTACTGAGGGGTTGAATCCTGGGCCTGATGCATGCCAGGCAAGCGCTCCCCCAAACCCTTTCTTACTTTGTATTTTGAGACAAGGTCTCACTAAATTGCCCAGGCTGCCTCTGGCCTCGAACTTGCGATCCTCCTGCCTCCGCTGCCTGAGTCGCTGGGATTACAGGCGTGTGCCGCTTGGCCCAGATTGTGTGTGTTTTCTTGACTTAAAATTAATTATTTTCTACTGGACACATGGCGCATGCCTATAATCCCAGCGAGTTGGGAGGCTGTGGCAGGAGCATTGTGAATTCGAGGCAAGAGGCAGCTTGCACAATTTAGCGAGACCCCAAGTCAAAAGGAAGAATAAAAAAGGCGCTGAAGGTACAGCTCAGTGGTGGAACAATGCCCAGCATGTGGGAGACCTTGGGTTCAACCCTCAGTACTGGAAAGCCTCTGGTTCCTGAAAGATCCTATAACCTGATCATTTTAAATAATCTATCAAATGAATCCACTGAAGTCCATGCCTCTTGGTAATTGTTTTTGCGATCTCAATCTGCATGCTTGATGTAGGAGAACTGCCCTTGTGTGCGTGAGCACTGGAGTTACTGCCTCTGTACCCAAATGGGCCTTTCAAGTTCCCCAACTTCTTTTCTCAGCCCTACAGGAAAGACATTTCTAATCCTTTTTCCCACAGATGATTCAGATGCTGTAATTCTTGGTTCTTCATTGTTATTTGAACTTTGTATACATCGTTTGAGGCAAGGCAGAGAAAGTAATATTTCTCAAATACTTCCCACCCACCTGCCTGCTATTTAGTTTCACTATGGTGTCACTATGAGTCGGATACTGACTCAACGGCACTTAACAACAACATCTATCTCATTTAATTTATCTATCTCATTTAATTTATCTATCTCATTCAATTTTCCTGACCACTTTTAGGAGGTAGGAAGTGCTACCCCCGTCTTATAAATAAGAAACTTGAGTCTGAGAGACTAAACTACCTACTCAAGATTGGGCTGCTCAGAAAGGGTGGGGGAAGATTCAAACCCAAGGACAACGTCTATGTCTTTACCTCAAACTGAAAAGTGAATATATTTAATTTACACATTACAGAAAATACATTCTTAAGATAATTACTAGTTGTTTAACCTTTATATGTATCATATCCCTAAAGTTCATGCAATTTATAAGGAAACATCATCACTGTTTTACAAAGAAACTGGCCCTCAAAGACATTGATTTGTGTCCAGCACGGTGGCACCCAGCTGTAATCTCAGCAACTGGGGAGGCGGAGGCAGGAAGGTTGCAAGTTTGAGGCTGGAGGCATTTTCTGCAACTTAGTGAGATCCTGGAGGGCTGGGTTCAACCCCCAAGTGCCACTAAAAAAAGAAAAAAAGAAAAAAAGAAAAAGGAAAAAGAAACAGAGAAAGAAAGAAATTGATTTGCCAAAGTCAGATGGAACTGGCATTAGAACCCAGGCACATGTTGATTCAGAGCTTTGCTTTTTTCGGTCTGCTGGCTTTCTGCTAAACCTTACTTATAATGATGTCTGAGGTCCAGTGATGTGCTGAGTACTGGTCCTATGTCATCCACATACATATTTTGAAGTCCCTGGTTTGTTGGAAAGTGGCTGGAAGGTTTTTGCAAACATGTAGGGTCCATTTGGAATGATCTGACTTCAAATGTAGCATTCACAAAAGTCATTTTGGAAATGCTAGAAAACATACCTCAAGGAGATAGGATGTCTCCATCCAGAGCAGCTGAAACTAAAGATAAAGACTTGGTGCAGCTGCTGATTGAGACCGCATCCTTATTAAGCTCTGCAGATGAAATGTATGCTAATTCCAAAGATGCATCTCCAGTGAAAGGTTACAAGAGTAAACTGCAGTCATTGGCCTATAATTCACCTGCTTCCTCTGCATGTTGTTAGTTGTTGTTAGGTGCTGTCGAGTCGGTATCCGACTCATAGCGACCCTCATAAGGTTTTCAATGGCAGTTTGTTTCGGGATTGCCTTGGGAGTGGATTGCCAGGTTCTTCTCTCATTTTTGCGGTGCTGGGAATTAAACTCGGGACCTCAGAGACTGCAGTGCAGTGCTCTACCAACTGAGCTAAATCCCAGCCCCTTCCTCTGCATAGGCATGTTTAAATAGAATGTTCTATGATAAGGAACAGCAGGGTTTTAGACTTTTAAAAAATATAATGATGGGAGATGATGGAGAAGTCCTGAAGATGGATAGTGGTGATGGTTGCAAAGCCAGGTGAATGCTTAATGCCACTGAACTATACACTAAAACTGGTTAAAGTGGCAAATCTAATGATGAGTAATGATTCTCCTGTGCAACAATGAGAAAGTTAATGTTGTTGTTGTTGTTGTTGTTGTTTTTAGGTGCCATCGAGTCGGTATCCGACTCATAGCGACCCTCATAGGGTTTTCAATGGCTGTTTCGGGATTGCCTTGGGAGTGGATTGCCAGGCCCTTCTCCCATTTTTGCAGTGCTGGGAATTGAACTCGGGACCTCAGAGACTGCAGCGCAGTGCTCTACCAACTGAGCTAAATCCCAGCCCGTGAATCCATCTAGTGGAGGGTTTTTACTTTTTTCATTGACCTGCCACTCTCCCAAACATGATGTCCTTCTCCTGGTATTGGTCCCTCCTGACTACATGTCCAAAATAAGTAAGACACAGTCTAGACATCCTTGCCTCCAAAGAGCATTCTGGTGGCACTTGTAGGACAGATCTGTTGGTTCTTTTGGCAGTCCATGGTATATTCAGCCCAGAAAGTTAATATGATATGCATAATGACCAGAAAGTTAATATGATATGCATAAAGCCTCTCTGTGGAAAAATGCATTTTTGGCTAGTACCTATTTGAATGCTAGAAAATATGTTTGTTGAGGGATAAAATATCCAATCAGTTCAATATAATCTAATATTAGTGTCCTTAGTTAAAGTGGAGATTGTCATTTCCAATGTATACTGAAAAGAATAAAACGACAATACGCAGCCTACATCAGAGATGGTATCCTAAGAACAAACAGGGCCACAGGCGAAATGTCGCACTCCAACCTTCTGTTTTGCATTAGCTAAGTAATGGAAGCCTTTCATTTTATGTCTACCTTTCACTTTAAATTTGAACTCATCATTATTTTTAAAAAAGAAAACTTCTCTTGAATTACAAGTATGCTGTGGACATACTAGAAAAAATGTTCCCCAATAAAAGTAGGTACACATGTATTCATCATTTGGTACTTTGGAGAATAAAAGAAGAGCGGGACATGGTTCCTAATCTTAGAAAGCGTGTCACTTAGTGAGACACCAGCCACCTCTCAGTTCCTAGACCAGACCAAGCACGGTCCTCTCTCCAGGACTTTGCATTTGCATTGTTTCTATGCCTCTGCAGGTTTTTATATTTGGCTCTTTCTAGAAACATAGGTCATCACTCAAAGTCCTGCAAGGAGATGGCTGGTTCCCTGAACATCTGAACAACTCACGTAAAACGTCCTTGTTCCTTCTACTCTATTGATACTATCATCGTCTGACATTATTGCTTTATTTTCAATTTCCATTCTAGAATATAAACCCACACAAAGACTTTATACAAATTGTTCATCAATGTACTTCCAGCTCCTAATGAATAGCATAAAACAGATGCTCAATAAATGTTTTCTGAACTAAATCAATACATTGTTGTTGTCAGGTGATAGGTTCAGAGGCTTCAAATATTTGCTCAATCGAATTAGAAGCCTAAGATCAGTAGCTTCTTCGACTGACACAGTAGTGGGAAGGGGCAAATTCAGAATGTGAACTGTGTTCATTTGGCCATGTCATTACCCGTATGAAACCAAGAGAAGTGAAAAATTGTAGGGAAGAAGACATTGGCATATGAGATATAGCTCCGAGGTTAAAGAAGAGGAGGAAAAAGAAAAAGTAGTAGACTATCTGGTGCTAAGCATAGAAGGAATGGTGAGGAAGAGGAGGCAGGAATCTCCTACTCTACAGATTGTTGTTGTTGTTAGTTGCTGTCAAGTGAGCATCCGACTCATAGCGACCCTGTGTACAACAGGCGAAACACTATTGTTAGTGATTCTCTGCTGCTCATAGGGTTTTCAATGGCAGACTGACTTTTGGTAGTGGGTTGCTGGTTCCTTCTCCCAAGCCTACAGTATCTGGTGTTCCCAGGCTTCTCCCATCCAAGTACCAACCAGGCCCAACCCTGCTTAGCTTCTGAGATCTGACGGGATCAGATGCCACAGGGCTACGGCTGCAGGCACTCTGCAGATAGTCGGCAATTAAAGAGAGGAAGAGCAGAATGGTGTGTTGGTGAGGACAACTGGGAGGTTTTTCTCTTTGGGAAGCTTATGAATATCATGCCTGCAGCCATACCACCCTGGCATCTGATTCCATCAGATCTCAGAAGCTAAGTAGGGCCGGGCCTGGTTAGTCCTTGGATGGGAGACCACCTGGGACTACTGGCTGCTATAGGCTAGGGAGAAGGACCTAGCAGCCCACTCCCCAAAAAACAATCAGCCATTGAAAACCCCATGAAGAGCAGAGAAGAGCTGCCATAGTGCTGAGTATGACACAGTGTCGAGGAATGTCTTGTTCTGTTGTACATAGAATCACTGAGTCGGACCTGACTCCACAACACCTAACAACAACATGAATACCCTGGAGCAGCAGCTAGACACAGCGTTTCTTGGCCACGCTAAAGTTACCATTTGAGATTTTCTGGTCTAAGTATAGAACAAATCTTCTGCCATCTCTTGAACTTTTGGGCTATGATTACTGCATTCCTAACCTGTGATCTCACTCAGTGTGGGGACTGCTTCCCTGCCTTCCATGTACTGTCACCAGTGGGGAGAAGGGGAGATGGCAAGGGCCCAGGAGCAGAGTGGGAGGCATGGTCTCATCCACCCACTGAAGCCTGCTCCCAGTCTAACACAGCCTCAGACTGACCCAAGAATCCTCAACATCACCACTTCAACTGGAGGCAGGACACCAGCCGGAAGGGCCAATTAGCAGTGGTCTTGAATGCCTTCAGGAGAGACAATGGCCACCCTCAGAGGGCAGCCATGGGGCACGGGAGCTGCAGGAGGGGCGGGAGGCCTTCCTGAGTGCAAGTGGTTGGGGCCTACCCTGTCCCCTCAGATGCTATGGCAGAGGAAGTGCCACAGTCCCACTGCTGAAGAGAGAGCTGAGGCTCAAGTCCAAGGGCAAATTGTAGGCTGTCAGTGGCCCCAAGCTCTGAACTTGGCTTGTGTTTCACTTGAGAGTCATCCAAAATCAACATGTTAGTACCATTCTGGCCTGGAAGAGGGACCAGCCTACCATGTTGCCTTCCTGGAACTGGGGCTGGTCACAGAATCCTAAAACCATCCCACAGGCCTGACTCTCTGGCATCTGGTCAGCCCTACAGAAGGGGACAAAAGATTAGAGAGGGCCCGGAAGGGGAGGCAGTGTCAGCCCTGGGCAGCCCCAGGCTTTGGATAGTGCCTTGTAGAAGGGTGAGGGAGGTGTATTTGGCAACCAGAGACCACACGGGACTCGCTCCAGGCTTGGCACTCATGACCCCAGCTGGTTGGAGGTGGAGGTGGGATTATAAGATCAAATGATAGAAGCACTGGTGATTTTGTTAAACACAGTGAGTCTACTCTACAGAGCTTTTATCATGTCCTTCTACCCCTGTACAACGATGACAAGAAAATATTTTATCCAGTTTTGAATTTTTTGCTTTTCTGATAGGTGAGAAGTGGTACGTCAGTGATTTTAGTTAGCACTTCTTTTGTTTCGAGAGAGCTGAACATCTACTTGTTTTATTGTCTGTGAGCCATCCCTCCCTTGACTGCCTTACTATTGGATTATTGGTCTTTTCTTCCTGAGTTACAAAAGTTCTTCATATGTTAAGAGGACTGGCCTTGAATGTCTATTCTGGAGTTGTTGGATAAAGTGGCCTATAGATGTCAATTAGGCCAAGGTGTGAGACAGTGTTGCTGGAATGGTTGTGATTCTGAACACTCATTTAAGTGGCCTTGTCCACAGGCCTCTGTAAATACAGACATGGAACTCAGTTGTAAGGCTGGGACTGGGGAAATAAAGTTGGGAATAATTAGTATAGATGATATTTATAACAATGATATGCGCGAGAGGACCTGAGAAAAGAAAGTAGATAGAGAAGAGGGAACAAAAACTGAGCCCTAGAGCATGCCAACATTTAGAGACCGGGCAAAGGAGTGATCAGCAAAACCGAGGAGGAGCTTCTGGTAGGGTAGGGAAAAAAGCACCTGGGCAGTTGAAAGTGAACTTTATGTCTTAGCTTACAATGGAGAGATCTGCCAGGGAAAAGACTGAGCTTGACTTGAACCAGAGCTGATGTTCTGTGCAGCAAGTCTGAAGGAGTCAGCTGCAGCTGTACGGACTAATGGGGCAAGGAATTTCAGGGGGATGATGAGAGATGGGGGGAGAGAAGAAGAGTCTGTAACAGTCAAAAGACGGTACAGCAGTGATTGGAGGTCTAGGTATGGCTGAAGCCCAACTTATTATAGTTCATAAATACAACCTATAACAGATCATCCCAGTCTCTTCTGGAAGAATTTCACACAAGCCTGATGCTCTATAGGTCAAGAAGGAAGCACAACGAGGCTGGGTAAATATTTCCTAAATTTTATTCTTATTTGAGTTTATAACAATTCAAAGATGACAGAAGCCCACTATAAATAGGTATACTACACCTTAGATACAGTATAAGGCAAGAAAGCCTAACTATTGAAAGACTTTTAAAACGTACCTCACTTGGCTACATCATTGATAGTCTATGGCATGGAAACCTTTTATGTCTCTCAGAAGACATGTTACCATAAGTTTCTATTTTATCAGGTTCTAAGAAACATTTTTTTCAAAGAAAAAAATGGTTGGTGGGTAAGAATAAAATATGTGATTTAAAAAATGTTTGTCTATGTGTAAAATGATAAATTAGTGAAAGGAAGAATTCTGAAAAGCAGTTTTTATGTGGTATAAAAATACTGTTAATTTATGTTATATAAGACAGTTAATAAGCCAGCATGTGGGCACACACCTGTAATCCCAGCACTTGGGAGGTGGAGGCAGGAGGATCACAAGTTCAAGGCCAGCCTTGACTACACAGCCAGACCCTGTCTCAAAAAAACCAAGACTGATAAGAAATTATTTTTATGGGTAAATAAATTATCTTATTGATTGTATATCTAGGTGAAAGTTTTCAAAGACTAGCAAAAGATTTTTAAAGGAATCTGTATCTCTTAGTAATTAATTCAGCTAATCAGAGGCTGATTTTTGCATTTTTTCCTCCTATTATGTGCCTTTTAGACATTTTGTTGCTCTAACAACAACCAAGGTGGGGTAGCAAAGAAAAAGGACACAAAACCCAAATCAGTCATCCTAGTTATTCTATCTACGTCAAATGGCAAGATATAGGAAGGGTAATGGCAATTAGATGCTCTATGAAATAAGGCATTGTTCTTTATTCCAAAGTCTTCATTATAAAAATGAAAAATACTTTATAAAATAAAATATTTTCATTATTTAATTTATGATCTCCTTGATCTTAGGAACATGAATAATATAGAGCTGGCTGTGTCTGCCACCAAGATATATTAGACGGAGGTGTTTCTGTTTGAAATCTAAAAGGTATAATAGTACTGTATTTGACTTTGGAAAACCCTGTTTCTCTAGCTGGCTTCCTCTTGGTTCATTAGGTAGGTACTCTTGGTATACTTGGAGGGTCACAGATGTGTCACAGAAAGTGCACTGGCCTAGAAGATGCAAGACTTGGTCTTTACTTTGCAGCTGTGCAACCTTAAAAATGTAACTTCTCTGAGATTCCATTTCCTCTGCTATAAAAACAGAGACAGGAATATCTATCTGACCTGTTTCACAGGTACACTTGTGAGTACTAAGTGATGTAATATATCTGAATGTGTTTGGGGATACGAAATATTCTAGACTCAAGTTGTTGGCTAAAGCTTTAAAAATGTGACTTGCTCCAAATTTTTTGTGGGGAAAAAAAAAATAGAAATCACTGAGAAATGTAAATGCCGATGAAACACAGAGCACAAATGGAAATATGTAATTTACAAATGTTTTAGAATAAAATAAAATATATTATTCATGAATTCTTTTCAAAAATAAAAAATCTTTGCAGCTAAACATTCAATTTAAACTTAATCATTCTTTCTTCATAAGAATGTTCTCTATGTGACGTTATAACTCTCCAAAGGAGAAATTCGATCATTAGTTCAGTTCTCTGCCTTAGGTGCTTAATTATAAGGCAGAAGAATGGAATAAAGTTTAAAAATAGGCAAAAATATATAAATTTAAACCACAGCTCCTTTGATTTAAAGAAGTTTAAGAATACTTCTTCAATATATTTATAAACAACCTACTATTTATATAACATTAACTCACAATTTAAACCATGATGATCAAAATTAATGTGCATTTCTATTCCCTTATCAACTGAAATTACTAAATACCTAATCATCTTGGGAGATTGCACTGCATTTTTAAAAATGAATGATACGTGACATTAAAATTATTACTATTGTATGACTAAAATGCAGGCCAAGCGTTTCAAATATAGGCCAGGAATTTAGGAAATAACAACAGTGTATATGGTAAGGTTCCCTGTAGAAATCAGCCTGTGCAAACAGATGACAGGTTTAGGCATGAACATTAATTGAAGTAACCCACCAACTTCTCTTTCAGAGGGGAAGAGGACAGGCTTCTTTAACAGAAAAAAGGAACTCCCTGCTCATTCTAAATCTTGTATCTGGATTACATTAAATGGTATCACTTTTTTTTTTAAATAAGAAGAAACTTCTCATATTATAGGTAACAAATACTAAATTCTGGTCCTTAGTGAAAGTTGGGGACTAAATGACAAAAGCGTATCAGTAAAATGAGCTTTAAGAATAATTCTGTAATGCTGATATTCTAATAGCACTATGACCTTTAAGATCAACAATCTAAGACTTTGTTGTTGTTGTTAGGTGCCATCGAGTCCGTATCCGACTCATAGCGACCCTCTGTACAACAGGGGAAACACTATTGTCAGTGCTTCTCTGCTGTTCATAGGGTTTTCAATGGCAGATTGATTTTTGGGAGGGGGTTGCCAGGTCCTTCTCCCAAGCCTACAGCACCTGGTGTTCCCAGGCGGTCTCCCATCCAGGTACTAACCAGGCC
>VMDO01001894.1:0-36446 GCA_007922755.1 Pedetes capensis | reverse complement strand
AAGACCCAAAGTAGCCAAAGCATTCCTGAGGAAAAAGAATTTCTAGAGACATTCTAGTATCTGACTTCAAAACATACTACAAAGCTATAGTAACAAAAACAGCATGGTACTGGCATAAAAACAGGCATATAGACTAATGGGGCAGAATAGAGAACTCAGAAATTATTTCATATTCATACAGCCAACTGATTTTTGTTTTGATGTGGGGTCTCACTATGTTGCTGGACTTGAACTTGCAATCCTCTCACCTTGGCCTTCTGAATAGTAGAGATAACAGACGTGTGCCACCATGCCTAACCTCAACCAACGGATTTTTGACAAAGACACCAAGAACATGCAATTTAGGAAAGATATCCTCTTTAATAAATGGTGCTGGAAAAACTGGATATGTACATGCAGAAGAATGAAACTAGAGCCTTTCCTCTTGCTGTGCACAAAAATCAATTAAAAATGGATCAAAGACATATATATATATATATATATATATATATATATATATATATGATCTGAAACTATAAAATTGCTACAAGAAAACATGGTGAAACACTTTACAAACACTGGTGTAGGACCCCCAATGCATAAACAAATGGGATTATATCAGACGAAGAAGCTTCTACACAGCAAAGGAAATAATCAACAGAATTAATAGACAATCCACCAAATGGGAGAAAATGTTTGTAAACATTTTCAGCCAACAGGGATGGATATCCAGAATATATGAGGAACTCAAAACCTGAGCACCAAGGGGAAAAAAGCAAAAACAAACAAACAAACAACAACAACAACAAAAAAAAAAAACCAAAAGCAAGCAAATAAAAGAGCCAAACCATAAAATACCAGTCAACCCAATTTTAAAAATGGGCTAAAGAACTAAACTGACACTTCTCAAAAGAAAACATATAAATGGCCAACAAGTACCTGAACAAAAATTCAATTTCACTCTTCATCATCAGAGAAATGCAAATCAAAACCATAATGAGGTGCCACCTCACCCCAATTAGAATAGCTATTATCAAGTAAAAATAACCAATGCTGGCAAGGATGTAGAGAATAGAGAACTCTTACATAATGTTGGTGTGACTATATATTGTTGTTAGGTGCTGTCGAGTCAAGTGCGACTCATAGCGACCCTCATAGGGTTTCCAATGGCTGTTTTGGGATTGCCTTGGGAGTGGGTTGCCACGTCCTTCTCCCATTGTGCGGTGCTGGGAATCAAACTTGGGGCCTCAGAGACTGCAAAGCAGTGTTCTACCAACTGAGCTAAATCCCAGCCTCGACTATGTATTAGTACACCCATTATAGCAAATAGTATTGAAATTCCTCAAAAAACTAAAAACAGAACCATCATATGATCTAACAATTCTACTACTGTGAGATGAAGTCATTACACCAAAAGATACCTGCATTCCCATGTTTACTGCAGCACTGTCCACAATAGCTAAACTATGGAATCAACCTAGATGCCTTTTAGTGGATAGATGGATAAAAAGCGTGTGGTACATTTATCTAGTGGAATACTATTCAGCCATAAAAAGAATGAAATCCTGACATTTGCAGTAACACTGATGGAACTGGAGGTCATTATGCTAAGTGAAATATGCCAGACACAGACAAATACTACATGTTGTCTCTCATCTGTGGAAACTGATAAGGTGATCTTGTCAAAGAACAGAATGGAATAGTGCTCACTTGAGATTGGGGAGGGCAAAAGAGAGGAGGAATGGAAAGAAATTCAATAAAAGGCATCAAAACACAGAGCAGAGGAATTACCTCTGGTTCTTTTTTAGTACAGTAGAGTAACTTTTGGTTAAAATAATCTATATTTCAAAATGACAAGAAGAGTATGAAATTCCCAACACATAAAAATGATTAATAGTTGGAGACTGAAATGCTTATGACCCTGATTTGATTATTATGCAATCTATATGGGTATTGCAGGGCTGGGATTTAGCTCAGTGGGTAAAGCGCTGCGCTGAGTCTCTGAGGCCCCGAGTTCAATTCCCAGCACTGCAAAAATGGGAGAAGGGCCTGGCAATCCACTCCCAAGGCAATCCCAAAACAGTCAGCCATTGAAAACCCCATGAGGGTCGCTATGAGTCGGATACCGACTCGACGGCACCTAACAACAATGGGTATTGAATTACCATAACATACACTATAAAAGTGGGCAAATGTCCTGTCTCAATTTTAAAAAGAGAGAGAGACTCCTCTGGGAACAAGAACTCTTTTTCTTGTACAAGAAGGGTGGAAGATGTAAACTGAAGGTGAAGGTTATCATGTCAAAAGATATGTTTCTAATACAGTGCATGAGAGGGGAGAGTTTAGGTTAAAGAATTAAAGACCTAGGCGGAGGTAGGAGGATTGCAAGTTGGAGACCAAAGACAGTCTGTGTAATTTAGCGAGACCCTGTCTCAAAAAGTGAATTAAAAAAAAGGGGGGGGGGAGCTGGAGGTGGCAGCTCAGTGATCCAGCACTTGCAAAGCATGCAAGCACGAGGCCCTGGGTTCAACCCCCAGTACCACCAAAAAAAAAAAAAAAAAGATTTAAAGACCAAAAGACAGAACATTTTTCAAATGGGCTATCTACAAATGGAGCAAGTTATGCAGCCAGCTTTATGTTACTCGAGCATATTTGTTGTTGTTGTTGTTAGGTGCCGTCGAGTCGGTATCCGACTCATAGCGACCCTTTGTACAACAGGGGAAACACTATTGTCAGTGCTTCTCTGCTGTTCATAGGGTTTTCAATGGCAGATTGATTTTTGGGAGGGGGTTGCCAGGTCCTTCTCCCAAGCCTACAGCACCTGGTGTTCCCAGGCGGTCTCCCATCCAAGTACTAACCAGGCCCAACCCTGCTTAGCTTCCGAGATCTGATGGGATCGGATGCCACAGGGCTACAGCTGCAGGCACTGGAGCATATAGAGATTCAATAAAGATATCTGCTGATTGAAGAGAATGATGGGAGCTAATTTCGCTGAGACTAGCAGGAAGTACACATGAATACGTTTATATTAAATATGAATAATACATTAAATATTTACATAAATTCCTTATGTAATATAAGCACTGAATGAGAGTTTTGTTAAGAACAGGGGTTGGGAAACTATGGCCCATGGGCCAAACTCAACCTGCCACCTGTTTTTGTAAATAAAGTTTTGCTAGAATACAGCTCTACTCATTTGTTTACTTATTAGCTGTTTAGTCTGTTTTTAAATCCTTACATTTTCATGAGGTAGGTACTTTTATTATTCCTAATGTTCACTCGAGGAAATTGAGTCTGAGAGGTTCAGTAGCTATGTAATTTTCACAGAGAGCATCCGGCCCACAAAGCCTGAGATGTTTACTATCTGGCCTCTTACAGAAAAACTTCTTGGATCTCTATTCAGAAGACATACACACGCTTACATAGAAAAAAGAAAATGGCTCCCACGATCTACATCTCAAATTCCAGGTTAAGGTCCAAGTATCCGAAGAAATACTTGAAATTTTTATAAGAAAATATAAAACAACAACTTTAGGACCTTGATTTAGGGAATACTTTTATAAATGAAAAGCAGAATAAATTAAAGAAACAGTTTATTAAGTTACGTTATGTTAAAGATTTCTCTGGTTCAATAAATAAAAATCATGCCCAGGCTTGCAAAATCTCTCTGCCTTGAATATAACTGACAAAGAATTAGTATTCAGAATATTTTGAGAGACTATACAGAGAATTCCTGCCGTTCATAAGAAAAATAATCCAACACAAGAGAAATGGAAACTTAACACTACCAATAACAGGCAGGGAATGGCTGGAAAATCAAGCCACATTCAGAAGAGGGCATGGAACCAGGAAGATCACTGCTGATGTCGGATGGATAATAGCCAAGAGCAGAGAATACCAGAAAGGTGTCTATGTTTTATCCACTATGAAAAGGCATTTAACTGTGTCGATCATAACAAATTATGGATAACACTGTGAAGAATGGGAATACCAGGGCACCTAATTGTACTCATGAGGAATCTGTACATGGACCAGGAAGAAGTCGTTTGAACAGAACAAGGAAGCACTGCTTGCTTTAAAGTCAAGAAAGGTGTGTGTCAGGGCTGTATCATTTCCCCATACATCAATCTTTATGCTGACCAAATAATCCAAGAAGCTGGATTTTATGAAGAAGAACATGGCATCAGGGTTGGAGGAAGGCTCATTAACCTGAGTTATGCAGATGATACAATTTTGCTTGCTGAAAGTGAAGAGGATTTGTAACATTTACTGATGAAGATCAAAGAACCTAGCCTTCAGTATGGATTGTGACTAAACATCAATAAAACAAAAATCCTTACAACTGGGTCAGTATGCAACCTCACAATAAATGGAGAAAAGATTGAGGTTGTCCAAGATTTTGCTTTACTTGGTTCTACAGTCAACATCCATGAAAGCAGCTGTCAAGAAATCAAAAGACATATTACATTGGGAAAAGCTGTGGCAAAAGACCTCTAAAGCACTGAAAAGTAAAGATGTCACATTGAAGAAGAAGGTGCGACTGATTCATGCCATGGTATTTTCAATTGCATCAGTTGGCTGTGAAAGCTGGACACTGAATAAGGGAGATAGGAGAAGAATCGATGCTTCTGAGTTATGGTACTGGAGACAAATATTGACTATATCACGGGCTGCCAAAAGAACCAACAGATCTGTCCTAGAAGAAGTGCCACCAGAGTGCTCCTTGGAAGCACGGACAGCTAGACTGTGTCTTACGTACTTTGGACGTGTAGTCAGGAGGGAACAATACGTAGAGAAGAACATCATGTTTGGCAGAGTGTCAGGTCAACGGAAAAAAGGAAGACCTTCAACTAGATGGATTGATACAGTGTCTACAACAATGGGCTTAAACACAAAAAAGATTGTGTGCCTGTCACAGAATCAGGGAGTTTTGTTCTTTGGTACACAGGGTCACTAAGAGTGAGATCCGACTCAGTGGCACCTAACAACACAACAACAACTACTGAATAACTGTATTACTGTCAATTCTCTAAGTCTTAGTTCCCTTTCGTCTAAAATGAGTTGCCATTACCTACCTCACAGAGTGGTTGCAGCAATAATATACATAATAAAACTATGCAAATGCCTAGTTATATTAAGTGATACAATTATTAATTATATCACTTAATATAATTATTCACTTAATTATATTAAGTGAATAATTATTACTACCATCACCACATCATCACTAGTACATCAATTACTACAGTCTCAGAATTTATGGCCTCTTTTTAAAAAGCTCCCCCACATGTGTGTCAGCTTGTCATACTGTGGGAGCTTGTGTGTTGCTGTGACACTGAGAGCTATGGCACCAGTATTTCAGATACCAACAGGGCCACCCATGGTGAACAAGTTTCACTTGAGCCTCTAGACTAAGACAGACTAGGGAGAAGGACCCAACAGCCCACTCCCAAAACAATTAGCCCCTGAAAACCCTGTGAAGAGCAGAGAAGCACTGTCAAATAGAGTGCCAGAAAATGAGCAACCCCCGCAGGCTGGAAAGAATTCAAATGAAGGCTGGGGAAAGAGTTGCCTCCTCAAAGTAGAGTCAACCTTAATGATGGGAATGGAGTAAAGACCATGGGACCTTCTGTTGTTGATGTGGCATGATTCATGAGAAGAAATACAGTGACTGCAACATTGGGCTCAAAGATAAAAATGATGGTGTGTATGATGTCCTGTCCGGTAGTGTTTTGTTCTGCTGTACTCTGGGTTACTATGAGTTGGATCCGACTCGACCCCACCTAACAACAAAAACATTTAAATGACAACTGGAATAAAATTATGAACACTAGTTTTCAACACCAAGCTCCATGACTTTTCACCTCTATGTGCCTTAGTTCTCAAAAATGAATGAACTTGTCTTTACAGTCTGTTCTAGCTCTAAATTACAAGGTAAGGGGTTGATGTCATAAACTACACAGTGACTGCTCTGCTCACCTTTGTGCTTTCCCCTTCCCTTCCACATTCGTATTCCACTTACTGTATTTATTTATACAGCATGCCATAGAATCAAGTTCTTTTCTTATACAATTTCTTTTTAAAGGTATGATGATGACTTAAAGTCCATGCAGGTTTAAATTTGTTTTTAAGAAGTTTTTTTGCAAGTTAACAAAAGACATTAATGTTTCTTTAAACTCTGTCTAACAAATCATTAAAAACAAATTAAGCATTAGATTCTACTTAATGCAACATGCCTTGCTTTGAATTCAGTGATCACTGAAGGAATGCACACTTTCCACTGGGAAAGCACGGTGAATATCAAGCCAAGGGTAGACTCTTTTTACATGGTGCGCTCTTTATGAAACATGCATAACCTCTCGAGGTAAATATGCCTTCCAAAAAAGCAACCTTGTAGCCCCAGATAATTATGCAAGTTATGGGTGTGCTGCTTAGAATTTAAATAAATATGTAAGTACAAGAATATATATTTGCTTTGGATGATATTTTCTAGACCAACTCCCTCTTTGAGCTAGAATCAATATTCTCATGCATAAGTGTCCCCTTACTGCTGCAGCTGCCAATAACAGCCTTGTGCCTTGTGTAAAGAAAGATGATTTCTTTGGGAGAGGAGTGCTTGGAGATGTGACATAAATAAACCCAAAAGCAGCAAGTTAGTAGGGTACAGTTCTTCCTAAACTGTAACTTCACAGAGATGGAACACGTGCCCCCTACAAAAATACGCGTCCAGTTTGGTTTCCAGGTTGAAAACTGTGCACATCAAAATCCAATATTTTCAAGCCGGGCGTGGTGGCGCACGCCTGTAATCCCAGCGGCTCAGGAGACAGAGGCAGGAGGAGGTAGGAGGATCGAAAGTGGGTTGCAGACCAGAGGCAGTCTGGGTAACTTAGTGAGACCCTGTCTCAAAAAGTAAAAAATGGGCTGAGGGTGCAGCTCAGTGGTCCAGCACTTACAGAGCATGCAAGCACAAGGCCCTGGGTTCAACCCCCAGTACAAAAAAAAAAAATATCCAATATTTTCATGTCTGCTAAGATTGATTTGGGGGAAGGACCCGGCAACCCACTCCCAAAAACCAATCTGCCATTGAAAACCCTATGAATAGCAGAGAAGCACTGACAATAGTGTTTTGCCTGCTGTATGTAGGGTCGCTGTGAGTCAGACACTGACTCAATGGCACCTAACAACAACACAAGATTGATTTAGGATTATCATTCAGTCTATGTCTGGTGTTCAGATAAAATCATGTCTTCCCTGGCCTGAACTACTTTTGTGAGGTGGCAGGTGGGGGGAAGGCAGGAGAGGAAAGGGGCTGCTGAAAAGAAAACCCACGTTTGGTGGTGTTTTCTCTTCTCCGGCACTGTGGTGGCTCCTAGCACCTCCATGTTCACGGGTGATAACTTAGATGCACAGGGATTAGGTGACTTGCCCAGTCAGACAACTGGCAAGAGGACCTCAAACTGAGGACTTTCTAACTTCAAACCCCACTCCGCTTCCCCCAGTATCACATCACCCCTGCTGAGCAGAGACTGGGGACAGCCAGGAAAACAAAACAAAACAAAACAAAACAAAACAAAACAGTCTTTCTACCTCTGAAGTAACAAAACAGAAGCCAAACTTAAAAAAAAAATAACAAAACAATCCACTTGAAACTTCCATTTTTAGCAGCATTGCAAACCCACCTATTGAGAAGTTAAAATGCTCAATATACATACAAAAAAAATTTTTTTTTAATGCATCCCTGAGCCAGCAGGCAAAACTCAGAGGCCTCAGGGAAACAGGCTAGAGGAAGGCGCAGAACACCAGGGTAGGCACTGGCCCTCAGGGCATCTAGGAGGCTCTGCAGACCTGGGTGGCACCACAGCCACAAACCATTTGGGCCTCTGCCTCTCCAGGGGCACTGAGGCACGTGCTGCTACTTCTGACAGCAGAATACGGCACAGCAGACGGGAGGCAAGGGCGAGGTCTACCCCAGGTGGGGCGTCTAATAGAAGATTGTCACACAAGCTAAAGACCACACCTTCTGAGTAAGAAGTAAACCTGTCCCCAAGAAGGGACAAGAGAGAAACTTGCCTGACTGTGGTACTGCATAGTGAGAAAAACCACCTCTAAGAGAATTCATGACCACTGGTGCTCCTGACATAGACTGGAGGCCAGCTCCTTTGTGGTCTAAACAACCTCAACCTGAGCATTTATTTTAAATTGTTCTCAGGTTGAGAGTGTCCCAAGGCCCTTGGTGAAAGCAAATAAAACTCCTTTCTGGATCTTCAACCTAGGCCTCAAATAACATCCATGATTAACAGCATAAAGAAAGATAAATACTCATGATCTCACTTATATATGGAATCTAAATAAACCGAACTTGTAGAAGCAAAGAATAGAATGGATAGTTGGTGGGGCAGATATGATTGAGGAGATGGGTAATGGTCAAAGAACACAAAATTTCAGCTAGACAGAAGGAACAAGTTCAGGAGATCCATTATACAACACAGTGACTAACATTAATAACAACACACTGTAAAAACTGCTCAAAGAGGCTGGGGATGGTGCCATGTGCCCCTAAGACCAGTGCTTGGGAGGTATAGGCAAGAGGATCCTAGGTTTGAGGCCAGCCTGAGCTACATAGAAAGTTCCAGGCCAGCCTTGCCTCCATGGTGAAACCCTATCTCAAAACAAACAAATAACAACAGAAAAACTGTTAAAAGAAGAGATTTTAAAAGTTCTCACCACAAAATAATAGGTATGTAAAGTCACGGATATGTTAATTAGCATGATTTAGCCATTTCACAATGGATGTTGTTGACATACCCATATATCAAAACATCAAGTTGTATACCATAAATATATACCATCACTATTTATATTTTAAAATAAATTAGTAAAAAAATAAAAAGCATCAATAATCCCCCCCGGTACTGGAGGTTGAACCCAGGGCCTCATGCTTGCATGCTTTGCAAGTGCTGGGCCACTGAGCTGCACCTCCAGCTCATTTTTTCACTTTTTGAGACTGGGTCTCACTAAATTACACAGACTGCCTCTGGTCTCAAACTTGTGATCCTCCTGCCTCTGCCTCCCATGTCGCTGGGATTATAGATGTGCGCACCGGGTCTCAATATATTCATTTTAAAAAGAATATAAGTAGAGTGTCCACAGTTGAAATATAGGAAATGAAACAAGACAGTAGTAGCAAATAGAATCAGAGCCAGAATGATTTTAGACATTGGCAAAATCTGGCCCAGAATAAGTGTATATCATATTTTTAAAGGAAACAAATAATGAATATTAGAATGCAGCAATGTAATATAACAAAATGGACAAATTAGTTAGAAAAAGCAACTAAAATTTCTAAGGATAAAAATTTTAATCACTGAAATTAAACACTCAATAGGTAGAAGACATTAATAGCATATTAGGTACAGTTGAAGATGAGATAAGCTAAAACCTCAATCTACAAGGAATAATCAAAAACACAAAGACATAAGAGTTGAGAAATAAGAAAGATGATGCCAGAAACATGGAAGATAGCACAAGTAATTCTCAGACACTTCTAGTTAAGAGATCCAGGAGGGAAAAGTGATAATAGAGGAGAGGAAATACTTAAATTTAAAGAGAAACTGGCCATCATAGTAGATACTAACTCATTTTCTGAGGAATTAATAGATCACCTGGAAAAAAATCTGAAAAAAACAGATGATTTCAAACATACAACACCCAATTAACAAAGCTGCTCATATGTAACCGTATCTATATCACCTGCATCTATAGATAGATAGATAGATAGATAGATAGATACTGTAGCCAACATTTGGAAAAGATATTTTCCCCCAAATAAATGCATAATATTTATAAAAACTATCTGCACAGTTGGCCATGAGAATATTCTCAACAAAACTGCAAAGGATTAATATCATAAAAACCACATTCTCTAATTGCAGTGCATGTGGAAATCAATAACGAAAAGAAAAAAAGAAACCCATATGTTTGGACATGTTAAAGTGTACTTATAAATAAACTGAATTAAAAAGAAATCATACTGCAAATTATAAAATATTTGTAACTAGTCAATAACTCAGTAACGAGATCTTACATATTAAAATTGTAGAATGCTTGTAATGCAGTACTTAAAGGCTTATTGTTAAAAAAGATGTCTGAAGCTAGGAGCTGTGATATACACCCTGAAGCTAGGAACTGTGATATGCTGGTAGTCCCAGCAACTGTGGAGAGTGAGGCAGGAGGACTGTGAAATCCGAGACCAGAAGCAGTGCAATTTAGTGAGACCCTGTCTAAAAATTAAAAAGGGGATGATGGGGTGCACTCAATGGAGGAGCACTTGACTTGCATGCAGGAGGACCTGGGTTCACACTCCTAGTACTGAAAACAAAATGAAACAAAACCACCAGAGAAGACTGGAAGCAAACAAGCTATGTATCCATTCCTAGAAGTTAGAAAAAAAAATTATAAACCAAAAGTAGAATGAAAAAATAAAGGTAAGTACAAACATTCATGATAGTGCAGATAAAGTCAAAGCTGGTTCCCTGAAATGGCAAATAAGACTGACAAATGTTGGCAATCTTGATCAAGATAAAAAGGGAAGGTTAAAAATAAACTATGAAAAGCCTGGGCTAGATATTGATGACTGGCACTCAGCATGCATTCCCACTGTTTTTATGGTCTTTTCTATCTTGGAAGGGGAGGAAAGTCTAAGAACCATACCCTTCTGACTCCTTCACACCAGATGGACTTTAGGTTACACCATGTTGCACTCATGCAAGAGTCTGGAGGTTTAAAGGAACCAGAGGCTTTTGTTTCTCCTATAAAAATATAGTGGCTGTGGAGACTTTGACAGGCATGAATTTTTGAAGGACTGACCAGAATTCATGCTCCTCAACCAGTTACCAAGTTAAGGGCTGGGGGCAGCTGGGATGCTGTAGTAGTTCTATTACAGTTCCTAACTTCCGCATAGGAACAGGTGTCCTGACTCTCTGGCCACTTCTGGTGTAGCAGACCGAGTGGTAGCTTCCTTCTTTCCACTCCGGCCCTCGTACCTCCCATCACTGCCAAGGTGCAATAATGCTTTCAAATGTCTTCCTCCATGCCCATCAACACACCTCTGGGAGTCTGGTATGTGCATTATAAAAACAAAACCTAAAAATGGTTTACATATACATTATCCTTGTGACAAGTGTTATATAGCACAGTAAGTCAGTCAACAAATAAGCAAGGTCATTTATCACATTTAACATTTTAAACTTTATATACTTTGCATTAATGGATGTTTACAGTTGTTTCTCCTCATTTTGAGTCATGCCATATCAGCAAATGGAGGTCCCTGGGGCTTTAGTCCATTTCCATCATTAAGGTAGACTCTACTTCGAGGAGGCAGCTCTTCCCTAGTAGACTTCTGAGTGCCTTCCAACCTGGGGGGCTATATGTGACAGTGTTTCTTTGCTATTCACAGGGTTTTCAAAGGCTTGTTGTTTTGTGAGTGGGTCGCCAGGTCCTACTCCCTACTTTATCTCAGTCTGGAAGCTCAGCTAAAACCTGTCCACCATGGATGATTCTGCTGGTATGTGAGATACTGGTGCCATAGCTTTCCACCTCATAGCAACATGGAACCCCCCCACAGTACGGCAAACTGACATATGTGTGGGGGAAATGTGTTGCCCAGGCTGTCCTCGAACTTGAGATCCTCCTGCCTCATCTTCCATACCTGCTTGATTATTGGTGGTTCAAAGACTCATTAACAACCTGCATTATGCAGATGACACAAAATCTGCTTACTGAAAGTAAGAAGATTTAAAACACTTACTGATGAAGATAAAAGAAAATAGTCTTCTGTATGGATTTCGACTAAGCATCAACAAAACAAAAATCCTTACAACTGGGTCAGTATGCAACCTCACAATAAATGGAGAAAAGATTGAGGTTGTCCACGATTTTGCTTTACTTGGTTCTACAATCAACACCCATGAAAACAGTAGTCAATAAATCAAAAGATGCATTGCTTTGGGAAAAGTTGTGGCAAAAGAGCTCCTTAAAGTATTGAAAAGTAAAGACATCACATTGAAGACAAAGGTGCGCCTGACTCATGCCATGATATTTTCAATTATATCATATAATTGTGAAAGCTGGACATTGAACAAGGGAGATAGAAGTATTGATGCTTTTGGATTATGGTGCTGGAGACAAATATTGAATATACCATGGACTGCCAAAAGAACCAACAGATCTGTCCTTGAGAAAGTGCAACCAGAGTGCTCCTTGGAAGTAAGGATGGTAGACTGCATCTTACGTATTTTGGACATGTAGTCAGGATGGACCAATCCCTAGAGAAGGACATCATGTTTGGGAGAGTGGCAGGTCAATGAAAAAAGGAAAACCCTCCACTAGGTGGACTGACACAGTGTCTGCAACAATGGGGTGTGGTGGTGCACACGTAAAATTTCAGCCCTGGGAGGCTAAAGAAGGAAGATTGTGAATTCAAAGCCAGACTGAGCTACATAGAGAGACTGTCTAAAAAAAAAAAAAAAGCCAGTCGCGGTGGCGCACACCTGTAATCCCAGCGCTTGGGTAGCGGAAGCAGGAGGATCGCAAAGTTTGAGACCAGAGGCAGTTTATGTAATTTAGTGAGACTCTGTCTCAAAAAGTAAAAAAAAAAATGGGCTAAAGGTGCAGCTCAGTGGTCCAGCACATGCAGAGCATGCAAGTGTGAGGCCCTGGATTCAAACCTCACTACCACAAAAAACAAACAAACAAAACCCAAAAACAACCAAAACGAAAACCAAAACAAACACAAAACCAAACACAAAAAAACCCCTAAACTTTTAACAATGTGTTCCAGAACACCCATACAATAATATAGCCATGATTTTCTTAATAGCAAAAAGCTAGAAACCAACCAAAAGTTCATTAAGAGAAGAATGAATGAATAAATTATGGGAGATTCATGTAACAGAATACTATATAACAGTAAAACAGACGAATAACAATCACACATATGAACGAATCTGAAATACAATGCTGAGCAAAAGAAGAAGGTCGCTTAAGAATATATTCAGAGCCAGGTGTGGTGGTGCACACCTGTAATTCCAGCAGTTTGGGAGGCAGAGACAGGAGGATCACAAGTTCAAGACCAGAAGCAGTCTGTGTAATTTAGTGAGACCTTGTCTCAAATAAAGTAAAAAAATGGGCTGGAGGTGCAGCTCAGTGGTACAGCACTTGCAAAGCATGCAAGCATGAGGCTCTGGGTTCAACCCCTAGTACCACACACACAGACACCACACACACACACAAACAAGCAGAATATATTCAGTATGATTCCATTTTTTAAGTTTCAAAACATGTTGAAATAAAACATATTTAGTTATCTAAATATATGCATGGAAAAGCATGCATATGAGGGCTATACAATTCAGGAACAAAAGTTTCCTCTAAGAAAGAAAAAGGGGCACATGGGTGACTTCAAAAAGTATAGGAATAACTGGGGTAGGGGGGTGGCACAAAAAGTATAAGAATAACTGGGGCAGGGGGGTGGCACTTGCCTGAAATCCCAGCACTTGAGGCTGAGGTAGGAAGACTGCCACAAGTTCAAGGCCAGCCTGGGTTACATAGCAAGTTCTAGGCCAACTTTGGTTACATATTGAGTCTCTGTCTAAACAAACAAACAAACAAATAAATAAATAAAACAAAGCACATTTTTTAAAAATATAGGAATAGACAGGCATGGTTGTACACAACCATAATTCCAGCAAAAGGAAGGAGGACTACAAATTCAAACCCAGCCTATGCTACACAGAGAGCTCTATCTTAAAAAAAAAACACACAAAAAGTATAGGAACTTCTTTGACAAAAGAAAAATTAAAAAAGAAAACAACACAAACAACAACAAAAACATCTGAAAAGATGACAACTCTATTTGGAGAATTAGGGGGGCATGAAAAGGAAGGGGCAAAGAAAATAACTGAGAAATTTGATACCAGTAGAAGAGATCTTGTATTGATATAGAAGAGTCTAAAGCCATTGGCTAGAGAAAGAATTTGGAGAAAAGCAGAGAATAGAGTTTAATGTATAAAAGGAAGAAACACGATTAATTAATCTAATTAACATCTTAGAAAATGCAACTATGAGCAATGACAAGTGTGAAAGCCTAGATATAATCAACTTGGACTTCCAGAAGGCTTGAGATACAGTTAGTGTCATGTAAGGATTTGTAGATCTAATTACTGCTGCTCTTGAAATGTCAGCACACTAAGAATTCCGTTAAAGAGTGGAGACTAAAAGGATGTTGATTTGGCAGTAATTACAGTGACAAAAACATCTACATTTGATTTCGCTATTCAGCATAACTAACCTTGAACATTGGGGCTAGTGTTTAGCTCAGTTGATTGAGCAGTTCTCTGTGCTCTCTGAGGCCCTGGGTTTGATCCCCAGCACTGCAAAAATGGGAGTAGGACCTAGCAGTCCACTCCTCAAACAATTCTAAAAACAACACCCTTTGAAAATCCTATGAAAGGCAGAGAAGCACTGATATAGTGCCAGGCATGGCACAGTGTCTGGGAGTATTTCCTTCTGTTGTATGTAAATAGGTTCGCTATGAGTATGACCCAACTGGATGGTGCCTAACAATAACAACCACCCAGAACATATAAATACTCATAAGTGAACTGAGACTCATAAAAAAGAGAGTTTTCAACAAAAAAGAACAAATGACTTCTTTCTGAAAATAAAATCAAGAAGAACATGTGAAGGCTCAAAAGAAAACAAGTTGTTTAAGAACAGACATAAAAATGAGAATGGAAAAAAGACTTTAGAATTAGAACCAGGTATATACAGTCTGCCTGCAGCTGTAGCCCTGTGGCATCCGATCCCGTCAGATCTCGGAAGCTAAGCAGGGTTGGGCCTGGTTAGTACTTGGATGGGAGACCTCTTGGGAACACTAGAAGCTGTAGGCTTGGGAGAAGGACCTGGCAACCCCCTCCCAAAAATCAATCTGCCATTGAAAACCCTATGAACAGCTGAGAAGCACTGACAATAGTGTTTCCCCTGTTGTAAGAGGGTCGCTATGAGTCGGATACCGACTCGACGGCACCTAACAACAACAACAACATATACAGTCCACCTGCAGCCGTAGCCTTGTGGCATCCAACCCCGTCAGATCTTGGAAGCTAAGCGGGGTCGGGCCTGGTTAGTACTTGGATAGGAGATCACCTGAGAACACCAGGTGCTGTAGCCTTGGGAGACGAACCCAGCAACCCACTACCAAAAATCAACCCACCATTGAAAACCCTATGAACAGCAGAGAAGCACTGACAATAATGCTTCACCTGTTGTAAGCAGGGTTGCTACGAGTTGGATACCAACTTGATGGTACCTAACAACAACTATACAGTCCACTGATTTCTGACAAAGATGCCAAGGTAATTCAAGGGGAGAATACAATACTATTCCCAATGAATGATGCTGTAACAACTGGACATTCATACTGAAAAATAAGAACTTCAATTTTTATCTCACACCATATATAAAAATTAATTCAAAATGGTCAGGCCCAAATAAAAGTTAAAGCTAGAAAATATCTGAAATAAAATGTAAGAAAAAATCTTTATGACCTAGGAATAGACATATTTCTAACCAAAACATTAACTACTAAAAAATTAATATACAGTTGGGCACAGTGGCACATATCTGTAATGCAATTGGCTCAGGAGGCTGAAGCAGGAGGATCATGAGTTTGATGGCAGAGGCAGCCTGCACAATTTAGGGAGACTCTTAAAGGAACCTTATTAAAATTAAAACTTCTTCTTTTAAAGTACATGGTTAAGAAAAGAAAAGGGCAAGCTACAGATTGGGAGAAAATATTTCTAATATGTATAGCTGATTTAAAAAAACTTGTTTCTATGATATATAAACAAAATAAGTCAACCCAATTTTTTTTTAAATGGGCAAAAGAAAGAAACAAACAAAACCATATGAATGGCCAAAAGATTCATGAAGAGATATTCAATAGATTAGTCATCAGGTAAATGTGGATTATGATTACCATACTGCCATCTTTACAAGACTAGAATGGCTAAAGGTAAAAGACTAACAATAGTAAATGATGACAAGGATACAGAATAACTTGAACTTTTACCCTGGTGGAGTGAGAATGGTATAATCACTTTAGAAAACAGCTTGGCAGTTTCTTATAAAGTTAAACATGTACCTTCCCTTGTTGTTGTTGTTAGGTGCCATCGAGTCGGTATCCGACTCATAGGGACCCTCATAGGGTTTTCAATGGCTGACGGTTTCGGGATTGCCTTGGGAGTGGATTGCCAGGTCCTTCTCCCATTTTTTGTGGTGCTGGGAATTGAACTAAGGACCTCAGAGACTGCAGCGCAGCGCTCTACCAACTGAGCTAAATCCATCTTCCCTAAGATCCAGAAATTCCATTTTTGGGTATTTGCCCAAGAGAAATGAAAAAATATATATCTGAACAAAGACTTGTACATGGATGTTCACAGCAGTTTCACGCATAATAGCCTCAAATTGGACACAAACTAAACACTCATTAGCAGGTGAAGTGGTAAGTCAATTGTGATTTATTCATAGAATGGAAGGCTATCCAGCAATAAAAAGAAGCAAACTACTCATACATGTAACCATATAGATAAGTTTCAAAAATATGTTGAATAAAAGGGGACAACACAAAGCTAGGCACAGTGGTGCACAAAAAGAGGGGGGAGAAAGTAACAATGAGAATATGTGCTTAGATTCATTTATATGAAATTCTAGAAAAGGATAATATAGTTTATAGTGATAGAGAACAGATCGTTGGTTTGGTGGAGCTAGGGATGGAAGAGAACAGCAAAGAAGCATGAAGACTATAATCCCAGCGGCTCAGGAGGCGGAGGCGGGAGGATCGCAAGTTCGAGACCAGAGGCAGTCTGTGTAATTTAGCAAGACTCTGTCTCAAAAAAGTAAAAAGATGGGCTGAGGGTGCAGCTCAGTGGTCCAGCACTTACAAAACATGCAAGCTCGAGGCCCTGGGTTCAACCTTCAGTACAGGAAAAAAAAAAAAAAAGCATGAGGAAACCATTTTGGGGTGAAGGTAATGGCCGACATAACGCTGACTATGGTAGTTGTTACAAGAGTGGGTAGACACGTGTCAGAACTTACCAAGCTAGCTGGGCACCAGGGTGCATGCCTGTAACCCCAGCAGCTCATGAGGCTGAGGCAAGAGGATTCCAAGTCAAAGGCCAGAGGCAGCCTATGTAACTTAGTAAGATGCTGTCTCAAAATGAAAAATGAAAAAGGGGCTCAGGATGCAGCACAGCCCAGTGGTAGAGAACTTACCTAGCATATGCAAGGGCCTGGATCCAAACTCTGCATGTGTGTATCATACTGTACACTTAATTGACGATTTTTGTTTTTACTGTCTTTGTATGTTGGAAATTTCATCTTTGTATGGTGAGGAGGATTAGTATGCAGCCCTCTCAGAAGCAGCTCAGAGCCAGGGATCACTAGAGGACTGCCTACAGGTCAGATCTGGCCCTGTATGGCCCACAAGCTAAGACTAGTTTTACTTTTACTTTTTTTTTTAATAGTTTAAAAGAATTTTTAAAATATTACTTGAGGATACATGAACATTATATGAAATTTAATTTTCAGTGTGCAGAAATAAAGCTTTTTTTTTTCCTTGGGGGTGGTATTGGGTGTTGAACCCAAGGCCTAGCACTTGCATGCTTTGCAAGTGCTGGACCACTGAGCTACACCCCAGCCCATTTTTTTACTTTTTTTGACGGGGTCTTGCTAAATTACATAGACTACTTGAACTTGTGATCCTCCTGCCTCTGCCTCCCAAATTGCTGGGATTACAGGCGTGCAACACCATGCCTGGCTAGAAATAAAGTTTTGTTGGGACACAGCCACATTCATTTATTTACATATCACCTATGGCTACTTTTGTACTATTATGGCAGAGTTGGACTGCAGTTTCACTCTGAGGCCCTGGGTTCGATCCCCAGCACAGTAAAAAAATGGGAGAAGCACCTGGCAGCCCGTTCCTGAAACAATCACCCATTGAAAACCCTATGAATAGCAGAGAAGCACTGACATAGTGCTTGGCATGCCATAGCATTGGGGAATGTTTCCTTCTGTTGTACACAGAGTCACTATGGGTCAGATCCGACTCCACAGTACCTAACAACAACAACAACATGGCAGAGTCAAGTACTTGGGACATAGACCATATGCACTTTGTAGAAAGTTTGTTGACTCCTTCCTTTCAGTGTAGGACCTCTCCCTGCCTCCTTCACTAAGAAATAATGCAATTGGCCATGTTGAGTTTCCAATCCTTTCGTTTATCCTGTGATGACAACACAGAACCAGGCTTTGGAGTAACACAAATCTACATGGAAATCTTATTTATCACTTTGTTGTTGTTGTTAGGTGCCGTTGAGTCAGTATCCGACTCATAGCAACCCTCATAGGGTTTTCAATGGCAACTGTTTCGGGATTGCCTTGGGAGTGGACTGCCAGGCCCTTCTCCCTATTTATCACTTAACTGCTTGTAAATCTTCAGGCAAGTTTTTAAAGTTTTCAATTTCCCAGATTTGTCTCTTGGAAAGTAGAAAAACAAAACACACCTCAGAGGACTGCAGAAAGGATTAATGAGATCATGTAAACTGTTGTATGACAGCTGATAAATGATAAATATTAGTTTATATTCTCCTTCTAAACAAAGTATTTAAGAATAGTAGTTTATCAAGTGGGAAAGAATAATTAGCCTAATCATGTGCCAATCAGTTTTCAAATTAGAAGATACAAGCTATTGTCCCTTATTTGTCTCAGTTCTTATCCTGGCAGAAATTAGTTATCAAACTCCACTTACTTTTTCCCCCAACTTTTTATGCCTGTTTCCATATGTAATGTAATTACAGAAGGTTTACTTTTGTGTCTGGCTCCTTTTGCTTCGCCTTATGTTTATGAGATTCACAATATTACTGTGAATATGTTATTATACATACTTGTAGATCATTTATTATCTCTGCTGTATAGTACTTCACTACGATTTTTGCTTACTTTCAAAAATAACTTTTAGTATTTTATTTAAATGGCTAAGATGTTAAAATACCTACACTAACACTTAAGTAATCATTTATAAAATATTTTATTTGCCCTTGTTGTGAATGTAATTTTACTTGTTAAAAATATTATCTTTAAGCCAGATGTGATAGTGCACATCTGTAATCCCAGCACTGGGGAGACTGAGGCAGGAGGATTGTGAGTTCAAGGCCAGCCTGGGCTATATAGTGAGAGGCTGACTCAAAAATAAAAACAAAAAATATCTTCAAACTGTTTTATGTTTATGTTCCATGTCTCCAAGTGATTTGTTCTCTGTTTTACATGAACAAGCTTGTTAAGTGTCTGCCCTATTATCCACACAATGTACACACAACATATCTTTAATCTAATTTGACAAATATGATTATTCATGCCTAACATAGTAGGCACTGTGATAAAATGCCTGGAGCATTCAAAGAAGAATAAGGTACGTTTCTTTCAATGACATCATAATCTACCTGTTTAAATAAAACTGAAATGCCTAAAATAATCCAAGAGTAATCCGAAACTAAATATTCATTTCATGAGTATTTACCATGCCAGGCAGGGGGCTGGGCTCTAAGGCTTCAGTGATGAACAAGACATAGTCCTCAGATGAGCCTGCACTGGCCACATCCTCTGCTATCTATCCTTTGCAAAAATGGGAGGGACTTTTGCAGAGCTGGGAATCAACTCTTATTAGAGAACCTGGCCCGACGTTCTTCAGGGTTCCTCCAGAAGCAGGTGACCCCTGGCAGTGGACTACTAATCCAAGATTCTCAGAAAAGAGAGGTGGCTACACAAAGCAGAGAGCACAGCAAAATTTTTCTGTACGTCACACTCCTTCGCATTGCCATTTTTATTGATCACATCTCTTGTGTAACCCCTGGCTCTTTCCTCCTATGTTATAATTAGGTCCTTCAATGCCAATCCAGGAACAAGGCTAACTTTTCATTGGAGCTACTGTGCCAACCCAAAGATATGATTCACTAACACCCTTGTTAGATCATTACACTTGTTAGAGTCTTTCTGGGGAAATAATAACGGGTGGAACGATTCCTAAAGACATCAATCCCATTAACAGAAGTTGAACAATTGGAGGTTGTCAGCAGAAAATGTCCCTCACTTTGGCTGACACAGTAAATAAAACAGCACAAGCCCTGGGAGCACAATTTAATTTCCTTATCCCAAATAGTTGTAGTTAACAGATAAGAGTTATAGACAATAAGTGGCTTTGGACTTTTCTTTTGACCAATCAAAACCATTGCTAACATTTCATGCTACACCTAAATTAACAGTAAATGAAACAATTTGTATCTAAACAGGGATAAGGCAGTCTGGCTACCTAGGGAATCATTCAGACTGACATTCAGAGTCAGGTCTGAAAATATCTTAGGTCTTAGTGACTGCCTTCCTGTTTCTTCTTGAAATATTTCTAATTACTATTATTTGCCTTGCAATTATTTAATGTTTTGTTGTCCAGAGTCTCAAATGATTTTGTACAGCTCCTGTCCAAGTAGATATTTCAACAAATGATTCAAAGACAGGAAAACAAGAAAGGGAGGAGGTGGTAAGGGAGGAAGAAAGAAATTATGCTAATTGACTCTATGTGAAAATCAGATCTTTACAAATGAAACTGTATCTTCAAACTGGAGGCAGTGACCAGCATCTGTAATCTCAGTGATTCAGAGATCAAGGAAGGAGGATTGTGAATTTGAGCCTAGAGGCAGTTTGTATAACTTAACAAGACCCTGACTCAAAATAAAAAATAAAAAATAAAAAATGGTCTGGGGGATGCAGCCCAGTGGTAGAGCACTTGCAAAGAACGTGCGTGGCCCTATGTTCAACCTCCAAGTATGGGGTGGGGGGGGGGGCGGAAACAGAAAGAAAAAGGAAAAAAGAAAGAAACCCTGTCTTCAAAGAGAATCAACAACAAAAGTGAAGGTCTGAAAAACTCTTCATGATTTCTCCTGCAGCTTTAGCTGAGTCAAGAGCAGAGGTGGGGATTGAGAATAGAAACATCCCCACATTCCTAGGAAAAAACTGGCTATTCTATAGCCATAGTAACAAGTAGCCACCAGAACTGGCTTTCAATTCATCCAGTCAATAAACTGCCTCATTCCAACAGACACACTAGGGAGGGCCAACTAAACCCGAGTAACCACACTTTGATAAGATGACATCAATCCCCTTGTGCTTGTGCCATTGTTCTCAGAACAAAAGGAGGATTTAAAGGAATTGTTAACTGCACAGACTTCCAGTTTATCCTCATTCTCTGCCAATACACTATAGTTCCTAGCATCCTTGAGTCTTGAGTCTTTCTCATTCAGTTTATTTACAAAAAAAAAAAAAAAATTTGTTTTCTCTCCTGGAGAGGAGTGTTAAAGCAGTGGTGAGAACGTGGACATTTGCTCACTCCGCAGACACTTCAATAATCTTCTGGTGTTAGCCTTCCCTCAGCCTTAGCATCACCTGGCACTTCCAAGTCCAAGCCAGTTCCAGAAGTCATGCATCCCTAAAACTCTACATAAGATCAACAGTCTGTTCTGCTTATGCCTTATCCCAGTGTGGTTTCCTCAAAACAGACAGTAAAAATTTGATTTTATTTATTTCAAATACTGAGTGGTGGTTCCATCATCTTCTGATATATCCTTTTAACAAATGCAAAACTTTCCTGGAACCTTTTGCTTTAATACATTATTTCCTTAGATGGTAAAAAAAAATGACAATTTATATTACCTTTGTTATGTTGAATTAACATTTGCTTTGAAATTTTAAAATGTAGCCGGCATGGTGGCACGTGCCTGTAATCCCAGCAACTCGGGAGGCAGAGGCAGGAGGATTGCAAGTTAGAGACTAGAAGTAGTTTGCATAATTTAGTGAGACCCTGTCTCAAAAAGTAAAAAAAAAATGGGCTGGAGATGGCAGCTCAGTGGTCCAGCATTTACAAAGCATGCAAGTGGGAGGCCCTGGATTCAACCCCCAGTACTGCAAAAAAAAAAAAAAAAAAAATTAAAATGTTACGGTTGTTGTTGTTGTTAGGTGCTGTCAAGTTCGGTTCAACTCTCAGTGACCCTATGTACAGTAGACTGAAACACTCCCCGATTCTGTGCCAGGGACTCCGATCTTATTTATGTTTAAGCCCATTGTTGCAGATACTATGTGAATCCATCTGTTGTTGTTGTTAGGAGCTGTCGAGTTGTGTTCGACTCATAGCGACCCTCATAGGATTTTCAACGGCTGACTATTTCGGGATTGCCTTGGGAGTGGATTGCCAGGCCCTTCTCCCATTTTTGCAGTGCTGGGAATTGAACTCGGGACCTCAGAGACTGCAGCACAGTACTCTACCAACTGAGCTAAATCCCAGCCCGTGAATCCATCTAGTGGAGGGTTTTTACTTTTTCATCCACCTGCCACTCTCCCAAACATGATGTCCTTCTCCAGGGATTGATCCCTCCTGACTACATGTCCAAAATAAGTAAGACACAGTCTAGACATCCTTGCTTCCAAAGAGCATTCTGGTGGCACTTGTAGGACAGATCTGTTGGTTCTTTTGGCAGTCCATAGTATATTCAGTATTTGTCTCCAAATATTTATCTTGAAAAATAGCTAAATTTTTTAAATTATAGTCATTCAGGTGAGTATTGTTTTCAGTACTAGGGGGTTGAGCCCATGGCCTTGCACATGCTAGGCAAGTATCTACCACTGAGCTACAAACACAGCCCCTTCTGTTTTTTATTTTGAGACAGGGTTTAAGTTGCACAGGCTGCCTCTGGCCTTAAACTTGAAATAATCCTGCTTCAGCTTTCCAATTTAGTGGGATTACAAGTATGTACCATGGCACCTGGCTTTGGGTCAGTATTTTGTGGGTGAATATTATGAGGTCACAATGAACCAAGATTTTATTCTGTCAAATGTTCTGAGCAATGGGTTTTATCCTTCTTAATTGATTTCACTTAGCTATAAGATTTTTTTTATGGATGATGTGAAAATTCCTCTGAGTCATGTATGCAATCCCAGCAGCATTCAGAGCAGACAGTAGCTTCTCTGGTTATGCCTTCACCCTCTTTAAGCCTGAGAAGAGCCCCTTCTCAGTGCCTCGAAACACATGGAGCCAGCAGGCTACACCTCCAGTGAGGCACACGGTTTCTTGATCTTCTGTGTATCACTGGCCTGGAGCCCCAGCATAACCCTCTAAACAATTATGCGTAAATATGCATTTGGGGAAGTGTGTCCATTTTAAGACCCTATCACCTAAGGTATAATAACATAATCATACTACTGTGTCATAAAAATGCAATCACAAGGCTTCTAAAAAGGTACCTCAAAATTCCCCCTGCTTAGCTGGGCGCGGTGGTGCACGCCTGTAATCCCAGCGGCTCAGGAGGCGGAGGCAGGAGGATCGTAAGTTTGAGACCAGAGGCAGTCTGCGTAACTTAGCGAGACCTTGTCTCAAAAAGTTATAAAAAAGGGTGGGGGGCTGAGGGTGCAGCTCAGTTGTCCAGCACTTGCAAAACATGCAAGCATGAGGCCCTGGGTTCAACCCCCAGTACCGCAAACAAACAAACAAACAAAAAAATCCACCTGCTTCGACATCCTATCCTGAGTTACCCTGCTAATTAACTCTTAATGTTAAAGTAAATATTTTTATAACTAGAAAAAAGTTCTAGGAGCTGTAGGTCCTCCTCTCACATCTCTTTTATCCTTCTCTTCACACTTCCCCCTCAACCCAAGCCAACAAGAGACAATCAAGAGACAGAGGTAGAACAGCTACATAGAAAGAATAAAACGATCTTTACTTTCCGGTTGGAATCTGGTGATTTAAATCCTGAGGAGCAAGAAGTTAAAGAGAATGTGGATAAGAATAAGATCAAGCAATGTGTTACAATCCCCTAGTTGCTTAGCTCTTTCCTTTGAGATGTCATCTTTGAATAGGATTTGAGTTAGCATCATAATTAAAAAAGATATAGCCACATCATTTAATAGGGGACTATTATGTGCCAGGTATTCAAGTATTATAATTACTGTGCACAGAGGAAGCATTATCCTCATTTTACACGCAAGGACAATAAGACTCCAAGGAATTAAGTAACTTCCTAAGGCTAAGCTAATTAATTTGCTCAGCTACTGGGTGGTTAGCATGAGATTCCAATTATTGTCATGTTGCCCCTATATGGCTACATTCTTCCTTATTTAGTGGAGTCACTTCAAGGAATGTAATGCAGTGTCAGAAATCATGGTGGACTCTTACTGAAAGTTCCATAGGTTCTGATCCTCCACTGCCAACCGAAGTAACTCATTGTCCCAGTAATCTACAGCTACTGATGATGATGATGATGCTGGTGGCAGTGGTGGTAATATTAAAATAATAATACAATGATGACGACAACAGCACATGCATTATCTAATTTCATCCTTGTACCAACTCAAAAGGTAGGTCTATTCTTAGCCTCTTTTTCTAGATGAGAAAAAACAGTCCTGGACAGGTGGAAGTCAAAGCCCCGGCCCTTATAAACTATTTAATATTACATCAGAGGAAAGCATCAGATCGCTCAAGTTTTATAGGAGTGGGAAAAAAAGTTGAAAATCACCATTCTATAGAATAAACGAAATTCTTTCGTCTGATCTTCAAGATCCTACATGATCTTGCCACAACCAGTGATTTTCAACTGTATTTTCTATCATTCCCTTTCATAAGCCCTGTGCTCCAGGAAATCTGTGGCTATTTTCCATAAATGTCCTGAGTATTCTCATTTATGTAAAGCTACTTCTTTAAGCTGAAATGGCATTTTCTGTGGATTTCACAAGGCAAAATTTTATCCATTGTAAGACTTCCCTCTACACATTAAAAATAACTACATAAAACCTTTCCCACTATTGAACTTCCATAGCACTTTGTCCTTCTCTCAGAACGCTTATGACATAGCTATACCCTCGACTGGGTTCTTACTTGATTTTAATAGGCATAGATTCTGTATAAATTCTGTGGAATGGATATCCTTCTGAAGCCAAATGTCTGGCTGGAAGAAAGTGGAAGATCTAAGGAAACCAGAGAGAAGAGACAGCTTTAAGCCTTTAAAAAGTGCCATCCTAAAAACTATAACCCTCACTAAGAGCAAAACAAAGTGTCAAACTTCTTTTCATAAAACACAGGGTCTGGAGTGAGACTCCATCTTGCCATGTGGACACTGACCAGTCATCTAACTTCTAGTCAACTGCCTTATCTGTTAGCTGGCAATCACAGTAGAACTTACCTTACGGGGCTGCTGTGAGAATTCAAGTTCATGTATGGGAAGTGCCTAGAACAGTGCACAACTCATAACAAATACCACATAAACATTTACTTTTCAAACTCTTATGTCAATTAGAAAAGTGGATGGTACAACTAAACCATAAGAGGGGAACTTCTGGAAACTGAAAAGTTTCAGAATGGACAATCTGGGTGATAAGTAGATGAACTGGCTCATATATGAGAGGCCCACTATTATTTTCCTCTAAAAACTCACAGGTCAAGAGGAGCTAAGACTGAACACTACAAAATAAAATAATAAGTCAAATATGGCAGAAATAGGTGAACATACACCATCCAGGTAAAACAGACAGCAGAACCACAGAGTCCACCGGAAAACCTGCAGGAGACTGTTCTAGGTCAAAGAAATTTAAAATTTGATTTTTTTGTAACTTAAAAACAGACTGAATCAAATTTAGCTATTTAGACCTAGAATTTAGCTTTTTCAGGAAAACAACATCATGTCATGAGCGTTCTAAGAGAAGGACAAAGTGCTATGGAAGTTCAATAGTGGGAGAGGTTTTATTTAGTTATTTTTAATGTATGGAGGGAAGTCTTACAATGGATAAAATTTTGCTTTGTGAAATCCACAGAAAATACCATTTCAGCATTAGGGAGAAGTATTACATAAATGAGAACACTCAGGCCATTTATGGAAAATAGCCACAGATTTCCTGGAGCACAGGGCTTATGTATTACCTGGGTTTTCTGGATAACCCATTTTAAAAAGCCAGTTTAACTTAATATTATTCTAGTAGTAATTATAGATTATTTTAATGTTAATAGACTGTTTTGGCTACCAGAGTTTAGCATATACATTACTAATTATGTACAACAATGCTTTTGTGATAAATCATCTTTTAAATTTTTTGTTGTTGTTCTTTGAGACAGGGTTTTATTATGGAGCCCAGGCTGGCCTTGAGCACTCAATCCTCCTGCCTCAGCCTCTCAAGTCCTGGGATTGCAGGTATGCACCACAATGCCCAGCCAACTCATCTTTATCATAGGAGTAGGAACTCATAAAATCATGCGTCATGACTGTAGGAAGAGATCTGGGTGATAGCGAGGGTCACTAAACTTCTGGGTTTGCTCAGATTAGCAGTGGTTCATGCTTGCCACCCTAATTATTAAGAGCCCCCCCACCCCTTCACTTTCAGAAGTGTTCTGGATGATATGGTTGCTTTAGTGGTAGGATCTCCACTCTTATGTTACAGGTGAAGAAACTAAGTCAGAGAGGAGCGCTGTGATTTTGCTGAAGTCACAGAGTGAAGAAAGGATCAGAATCAGAACTCAGAAATCCTTATTCCTGGTCCAGGAGTCCTCCTGCTACACCACATGGATTCATCAACAGCAAGATCCTGGTGATGGCTGTCACGGTCAGGATTAGGGACACAAGCAGTGTCATGTGATATAAAGTCTTTGGCAGACAGGCTCTCCCATCCCACACAGAACCCATTAGGTCAGACGCTGAAGGCTGAAGGATTTAGGAGATTCTTATGTGTGTCTCCTGAACCTTATTTCCTTCCTTCCTTCCTTCCTTCCTTCCTTCCTTCCTTCCTTCCTTCCTTCCTTTCTCCCTCTCTCTCTCTCTTTTTCCCTGCAGTACAGAGGGTTGAACCCAGGGCCTCAGGCTTGCATGCTTTACAAGTGCTGTACCACTGAGCTGCACCCACAGCCCTTTTTTTTTTCACTTTTTAAGATAGGGTCTCGCTAAATTATGGAGACTGCCTCTGGTCTCGAACTTGTGATCCTCCTGCCTCTGCCTCCTGAGTCTCTGGGATTTATTTCCCTTTTCTTTGAACCTACTTGTTGCTTCTTTCCCACCACCTCCACTGGTAAGGGAAAGATATGGGGAAAATACAGAATTCAGTTCAAGGCACATGAAGTGTGAGATGTCTTTTCAACGTTTAACTGGAGCTGTGTAACAGGAGTCCAGACTGGAGATAGCAGTTTGGGAGCTGGCAGAGACAGGGTGGCACTGAAAGCTTGGGACACTAGTCAGAAGAGTAAGAAAAGAGTTCTGCAGTAAAGAATGAGGGCCAAAAGGAAGATGAGTCATGAGAAGATGAGGAGGGCCGCGGTGCACTGAATGACCAGCTCCATAGTAAGGAAGAGAAAAAAAAATGGGGCTGATGACCATAATGAGGATAAACTCAGCTACTACCATGACTGGAAACTTACTGTGTCCCAGGATCTCTAGGAAGCACTTTATATACATCTTTTTAGTCCTCATTACTATCTGTTGACGTATGGGAAAATGAAGGTCCAAAGAGGTTCAGAAACTAGGCAGGGATGAGCAGAAATGCAGACCCAAGTGTGATTCTAAAGACTCGGTGTTCTTCCTACGATGTTCTACTTATTGGGAGCCGATCTTCCCTCTTCTCTCCTTTGTCCTTTGTTTGTGACATATGTGACTACAGACAGTCTGGTTTATAAATATGTTTCTTCAGTGGAAAACAGTTACTTTAGCATTTATAGTTAATGAGAGTGAATCACATGAATGTGATCTCAGAACTAAGATGTTGTTACTGCTCCTTTTGATGAGCAACCAGAGGTCACTACCCATATGTCTACCCCTAGCACGATTTACTAGATGAGAAATGGAAGATATGTGTTCTTAATTTGCACTGTTAGTGTTGTGGGCATATTCATATTTCAAAAATATATTTCAACAACCATGAACTTTCATTATTTTTAAAACAGAAAGACTTATTAGGAAATTACTGGTCAAGATCCAGGTTGTAGATTGTATTATGAAGGGCATTTGTTTGCTTGTTTAAGGGGGGCATGGGATTTGCTGAGAACAGTTTTTTTCTTTAGAATATGAATCTGTTGGGGAAATATAGTACAATTTGTATATAAATGTAAAATTAAAAAATAAATATTACCTTCTGAAAGGTAGCACTAGAGTTGTAATTTTTAATTATACGAATGAGAAGTAGAAATATGATTTTACTAAGATCAGTTATATATTTATTGACAATAATTCTAAGTTTCTCGACACCTATAATGTATACACTCTGATCCCTCCTTCAAAAAATCTATGAAAGCACCTTCTAAGAACCACAGTCAGGCACAGGCACAAGTTTAATTGACTGTGGAGCTGCAGAGGAAGATGACTTATTAACAGTCAGTCAGTCAGGCTTAGGCTCTTCTGTAGCCATTTGACATATCTAAGTCTGATGTCCTCCAACTAAGAGAAGATCCTTAGGGGTGGGGAACAATGTCTTCTATTTCTTTTATACAGCGACCGGCCTGATAAAATCCCTGATATTTACAATTTTCAATTTTAAATATTGAGAATTTGTTGTCATTTTATATTGAGAGGAACATTTTGTCTCTCTTACATGAAAATACAAACATCCCAGGGACAAAGGATTTTTTCTTAACCACCAAACTTTCACAGTGAGTTTTTCATGGGATTTGGTACTGCTAGAATTTTAGTAATTTCTATTATTATTATTATTATTATTATTACCTGCAGCTGTAGCCCTGTGGCATCCGATCCCATCAGATCTCAGAAGCTAAGCAGGGTCGGGCCTGGTTAGTACCTGGATGGGAGACCGCCTGGGAACACCAGAAGCTGTAGGCTGACAGAAGGACCTGGCAACCCACTCCCAAAAATCAATCTGCCATTGAAAACCCTATGAACAGCAGGGAAGCACTGACAATAGTGTTTCCCCTGTTGTACTGAGGGTCGCTATGAGTCGGATACCAACTCGACGGCACCTAACAACAACAAACAACAAATCATTATTATTGTTATTGTTATTGTTATTATTTGTGATACTAGGAAATTGAATCCAGGACACTCCACTACTGAACAATACCCCCAGCCTTCTCCCTTTTTTAAATTTTGAGACAGGGTCTCACTCATCTGTGCAGGCTGCCTCTGGCCTCAAACTCACAATCCTCCTGCCACAGCCACCCAAGTTGCTGGGATTACAAGTGTGCGCCATGGTGCCTGGCTGGGAGATTTCTTAATAATCTAATTTTCTTATGAAACAATCAGTGCCTAAAATAGAGAATTAAGACTTTCATCAAGAAATTAATTCATGGTTTACCAATTATATGAACAAACACTTTGTTGGAACTCAATAGACATTAGGGGCTAGAAAAGTCTCATTTTTCTTTTCCCACTGAAATTTTTCATAGCAGAAAAACTATTAACATGCTCCACATGTATCTATAATCATCATAATGAAGAAAATCAAAATAGCACAACAAAGGGGTTTTTGGTTCTGTGTTTAATCAAATGAGTGAAATAAACAATAGATTATAAAAATAATGAGAGCTAAATGGTAACAGACTTACACACATTTAAGATCACTCATCTAATTATTGCCTTTTTCATTCCTCTGTCTAACTGTCTAGGGGCAATCTTTTTGCCTCCTCTCGAATATGACATCCAAACTCATGCCTCTGTCTTTTCATAAACAATGCATACTTAGGATTCTAACACACAAGAGAACTAGTAAAGCTTTAAATTAAATAAGGAAATGAACCAGGATATACTGCTATTCTTTCTTTGCTCAAGAGATTGTCAGGATGCCTATTTGATTGATAGTTATATTTGTACCTCATCAGGTTTATTATGCTGTCAAGGTACCATATCTTTGAAAAACACTGTAAAGAGTAAGACAAACGAAGGGAAAGAAAACCCCAAAGAAGATAGTCAGATTCCTTTCTTTATGCCTTAGAAGAAAAGCCAACAAAGTCCCTCGCAACTTGGACTTCCACATTATGCTTTTGATTTCGTAAATTACAGGCTCTGAGCAATCAATGGAACATCAGCAGGAGAAATCACTGCTTCCAGATAAAGAACCCAATGTTCTCTAAGTTTGTAGAAGAAAGTGCTGTCTGGTTCTATGAAATTAAACCTGTGGGTTCAATGGGCTAGTTTGAGATAGATGAAAATTATGTTCTAAAACCAACAATTGTGCCCTTCACCGCAGCTAGTAGCCTTATAAATGCTGACTGATGGCTCAAAAGGGTATAGTAAGTATGGCTAGTTTGGTACCAATCCATCCTTACTATAGTAGAAAAACTAATTCAAAATGCATTGTGACTGGTGGTAAATCAAATATGAACCTCTTTCAGTACACTGCTCTGGCCTTGATAGGTTCCAACTACCTGATTGCTCTTGGGACTGGACAAGAATATGAGTAAAAGTATAATCCATCAGAGTACTGATTGATTTGGTGGCCTTACTGTCATAACAAAACACATTGGACAGGTTTCTGCTAACTGCAGGATGCACAGGTACCTCCGAACAATGCAAGATGTGACATACAGGTAGGTTGTTTTTTCACTTTAAAACATTTTCAAAAAATGAGGTTAGTATGTGCCAAGGGCAAAATAAGAAACTAGCTCCATGATTCCAAATCCCAAACAATATTAACTCAGGTTGAGATATATATATATATATATATATATATATATATATATATATATATATATTTAACTTTTCTCTTGAGCTAAGAAACGGTGAGCCACAGGATCAAAATTAGAGTTGATAGCCTCTATGTTAACACTTAAAAGTTAAAACCTTAATTTAAAAAATTTCTTATTACAGAAAAATGCAAAAGTATACACAAATATACAAAAGTAGAAAGTACAAACTAACCCCACCTTCTCTCATGAACCATCACTCTGTTCCACCTATTACCAACTCACAGTCAGTTTTATCCCTACCTTCTCCTTTCCCTAGATATTAAGTCACATCAGCTCTAAACAGTTCAGTAAAACCTTGCTTTTTAACCAACTATTGTTAGAATTTGGGTATTTTTGTTGTTGTTTTATTTCCCACTGTCAGGAAGAGAGGAAATACTCAAAGCAAGGGGATCAAACCTGAGATTTTCTTTTTAGTTCTGGAAATTCGGGTACCTAAATACAGTACTCCTCCTTCTCGTGAAGGAGACTGAGCTGGCCAGATAGAGTCATGCAGCTTAACAAACAGTAATTAAGCACAGGAACCAGCTAGTGCTAGAGATGCAGCAGTGAGTAAAACAGACCCTTTCTCTAGAGTGGTGAGAGAGATGCATAATAATGTAAATACAATACAGAAAAGGCCAGGATGACGATATCCACAAGGTACCATGGGAAGCAGAGAATAAGGCCACTCAGACCAAATTGATATTCAAGAAAGACTTCCAGGAAGAGAGGACAGCTGAGCAAATGCAAAAGGACTGCAAATGACTGCTACTATGCCATTATAATACGGCCAATATTGAGTTTCCTTCAAACAGATTTCCTTCATTTAGTTGGTTAGGGAATTTAGGGGAAGATTCTTCAAAGAATGTTAGTTTGCATAAAGAGTAAGACAAAGAATTTTAAAAAGAGCACTCTTTTATATCCTGTAGGGAATACCAAAGAGAGAAAAGCATGGACTTGACCTTCAGTGAGGTAGGAATCTAGGTGTGGAGAAGTTAAACATGCATTAGAAAATTTTATTATGTAATATTCTCCCAAAACAAAGAGTTTAGGGATGAGAAGTATGGACTAAAATATCTGAATAAAAACTAGGACTTAACCAAGGTTTTGAATTTGTATTTATCTCAGATGAGAAAAGGAAGCCAATCAAGTAAAGAACATTAAAAAGTGACTCTCACCAGGTATGGTGGCTCATGCCTGTACTCTCAGTGTCTCAAGACACTGAGGCAGAAGGACTGCAAGTTTGAGACCAGAAGCAGCCTGCGTAACATAGTGAGACCCTGTCTCAAGATAAAAAGTGTTAAGGGAGCTGACAGTGCAGCTCAGTGGTAGAGCACTTGCACAAGGCCCTGGGTTCAGCCCCCAGGACAGAAATACAAAAGTGAGTCTTAAGTGGTCAATTCTCAAATCTTTGTCTTTCAAAAGTTACTTCTTGCCTGGCACTGTGGCACATACCTGTAATCCCACATACTCTGGAAGCTGAGGCAGGAGGACTCCAGGTTTGAGGCCAGAGGCAGCCTGTACAAGTTAGCAAGACTCTGTTTTAATTTTAAAAAAATGTAAAAGGGGATGGAGGTGTGGCATGTTAGAACACATGCCTAGCATGCTCAAGAACGAGGTTCAACTCCTAATACTGCAAAAGAAAAAAGTTATTTTATTATTTTGTCTATCTGTGAATTGACTGAATAGGTTGGGGAAGATCAAGATCTTTTATTAAAACCTTAAAGAAGTGTGTGTGCGTGTATGTGTGTGTGTACATGAATGTGCACATGCATGTATGTGTATGTTAGTGTAAGGGAGCAATGATTTGACCTGAGAATTTATAATCTCATTCTAAGCTTTTCCACTGGAATAATGCATAATGTCAGGCTGCAAATGCAGACATATACTCTGGCAGATATCTGTTTCTTGAGGAAAAAATAAAAGTAAAACTCTTAAAAATGAAAGTTGTAAAACACAGCCAGGCACGGTGGCACATGCCTGCAATCCCAGTGACCTGCGAGGCAGAGGCAGAGACAGGACTGCAAGTTCAAGACCAGAGGCAGTCTGCATCATTTATCAAGACCCTGTCCCAAAACCAAAAAAATAGGCTGGGGGTGCAGCTCAGTGGTACAGCACTTGCAAAACATGCAAGCGAAAGGCCCTGGGTTCAACCCTCAGTACCCCCCCTCCTCCCCCTCAAAAAAGAAAGTTGTAAAACACACAAAAGAAAATCAATACTATGAGACAAAGAAAAAGTATTCTGCAGCTGTCATGCAGACATCAATGGCACCCCATTCATATTCTATATTTAATAAAAACATTAGCATCAGCTAAAACTTATTTAGCATCTACCATGTAGCAAACTTTATATAAGTGACTCATTTAATCTTCAAAACAGCCTATGAAGTAAATACTGCTATTCCTTCCATTTTACAAAGGAGATAATTTTGAGACACAGAGAGACAATTACTTTCTTCTCAACTATAGTTTTTCTAATTTCAGTGGGGAGAATTTAAGTCCATGGTTTCAAAAACTCATGTAAGTATATAGTAAACATAGACTGAAATCTAATTTTTCAAATAAACTCAGAAAAACTGCTTATGCTGTTCATGGACTTAAGTGAAATGATTCATGTTAGTATGTTGGCCCAGAACCATAAATAAAAAGTGGCAAATCCACAAGGCTAAGAGGTAGAGCTGCAAATAGGAACATACTCTACAAATGGCATGTCTGTCAACAGACCAAAAACTAGTCTCTAAATATCTCCCATGGGATAGCATCTTTTTCATAATACTTATACACAGAGAGAAGAGCATCAAACGTGAATGATAATCAATGATCATATCACATATAGCAATGAAAGTAGCCAGTAGTCAAAAGGCATTTGAAATAAATTTTGGATCTACTAAACAGTAGAAAAATATTACTCCCAAGGCAGAGTTAGCTGCATTTTCTTCCATGCTCAAAAAGCACTTTATACATAGTTATATCCAGCATTTACATTATATGACAGTTATTTGTTAATGTAATAGTCCTTCCTTTAAAGTCTTTGACAATAGGATCTAATACATCTAATAGAATGAAGATCTACTGAATGGATAAATGAATGAATCGTTTGATATTTGACTTTTAATAAAATATAAAGTACTATAAAGCATTAAAGAAAAGTTCAAAAATCTCAATTGTAAGGATTTTTCATTTTAAGAGTATATTCTAATCTCTCTTACCTAGCATTTAAGGCCTTTCTACACCCTCCCTACTCTACCTAAAGATCTTATATAATTTAGTCCATCTTTTTAGTTAGCTCCTGCATATCAGGGATCCCCAGTCCCTGGGCCATGGACTGGTACTGGAGTGAGGAGTGGGTGAGCGAGTGAGTGAAGCTTCATCTGTATTTATGAAATAAATATAATGCACTTGAATAATCCCATCCTCCAACCCCTATCTGTGGAAAAATTGTCTTCCATGAAACCAGTGCCCGGTGCCAAAAAGGTCAGCAACTGGTACTGTATATTACTTATTTTTTCTGGCATAAGCTCTATCCTTTCTCACCTCTGTGAGATATGCTATCTTAGAAATCTTGGAAAATTTTAGATTATATAGCTGTCTCATCAGAAAATATTTGAGCACAGTTATTCAACTCTGCATTAATATATAATATGTAGTACTAAGCAATAAAAATAGAAGAAAATACACATTTTAGGCAAATGAGGTGAAAATATAAATAGAAGTTTCTAATCTTTCTCCTTACACAAATTGCATTGTTTTGCATGTACTCTACTTCGAAAGATTTACACCAAAAGAACAAATCTCTCATAGCATTTTGGGAGAATTAAGTGAATTGATATGTGTAAAACAGAACAGAGTTTGGCATATGGGAAACACTATAAATGCCAGCTAATTTCATTACCATCCTCCTCATCAATGCAACTTCTTTTGACTAGAATAATATCCAAATACCTTCCCACTAGCTTCATTCCAGTATGTCAAACTCCTACAAGGCCAAATTCAAGTGGTATCTTTTCAAATAACTACTTGAATCCCTCTCTCAAGGGGTTAAGATTTCTCACCACAGGAGATACCAAATCCACAAAGTTTAGCAAGAAGCCATGCCCAAGAAAAGTAAAGCTGGAACAGTTGGAAAAAATTAAGGATGTGTTTATGGAAAATGATGTAAATGCAAAAAATGGAATTATGAATGCTATGAAAAACAAAACACAGAACAAGAAAATACATAGGAAAATATCTGCCATTATAATAAACAATATTTATATAAAGCTAATAACATAAACACTAACAACTAGTTTAACAAAAAGTCATTATGTACTATAGGGAAAGATGGGGCATTGTAACAGCCCACCAGCTGTTTTATTAGGCAAAGTCAAAGGGAGATTAATTATCAACTCAAAGTTTAAGAATTTTACTTTAAAACCTTCAGGTAAATGCCAGGAGAAATAGCTAAAATATTTCAAAGTATTATCTCTGAGAAATGAAATTGGGAGGGAAGGTAGAACCTTTTAGTACTATTTTAAAAATTTGTACATGTATTATTTGATAACACATTTTAGAAATAAAAGAGACTTTTTTTTTTCTTTTGAGACAGGGTCTCACCCTATAGTCCAGGCTGGGAAACTTGGGATCCCCCTGCAGCAGCCTCCCAAGTGCTGGGATGACAGGTGTGAGACGCGAAGCCTGAAAAGCACCTCTCTTAAGTTTTAAAATGAAAAGCCTTCTATACAACAGAGAAAATATTTAGAAAGGAATGAAAATCTAGTGAGATGATACAAAAGATAAGAAATAGAGAATAAAAAAGCTAAGAAATTTGATGCAAGAGGACAATGAACCAAATAGGATTCCAGAAAGAGCCAGGCATGGTAACACACCTGTAATCCCTTTAAGTGGGAGTTTAAAGACACCCTGGACTACATATCTAGGCCCTATCTCAAGACAAAAAGAAAGAAAGAAAATCATCGAACATTAAAGAAAATAATCCAGGAAATTTCCCCAGAACTGAAGAACATGAGTCTTTATACTGACAGGGTCAAATAAAACAGACAAAATATATCCATACCAGGATACATTAAGAACCCCTAGGGTAGATCAACATGAAATTTAAGAACAAGAAGTAAAAAGAAATCCTCCCAAAGCTTCCAAGAGATGAAAAAGTTATGTACAATGGGATCACAAGCAACAATGGTGTCTGGCTGTTCTCAATGGTAATACAAGAAATTAAAAGGCAATAAAGCAATACCTCTAAAATTCTAAAAGAAACAAAATTTTATATACAACCTATTAATATAGAGGCTGAGATAAAACATTTTATAGCATATAAGGGTTCAGAAAATTTACTCTCATACCCTACTTATCAAGAATCTATTGGAAAGTGTGTTCATATAAAACAAGAGAATCGAAAAGGGAAGACATGGAATCTGGGACAACAGGAACTCCAAGGGTTCTATACACAAGACTATATCAAAAGTGATCCCTTTTCCCTGCAGCCTCGCCAGCATTTGTTGTTGTTTGTTTTATTGATCTTGGCCATTCTTACTGGTGTAAGGTGAAATCTCAGTGTTGTTTTGATTTGCATTTCCCTAATGGCTAGGGATATTGAGCACTTTTTCATGTGTTTCATGGCTTTATGGACCTCTTCATTTGAGAACTGTCTACTCAGTTCCTTTGCCCA
>VMDO01001893.1:96910-186876 GCA_007922755.1 Pedetes capensis | reverse complement strand
GAGCCCTTTATTATTTTGAAATGAAAATAATATAGTTTAAGTGTTTGTTGGGTTTTTTTTTTTTTTTTTTTTTTGAGTACTGAGGATTGAACCCAAGGCCTTGGGCATACTAAGCATATGCTCTATGAGTGATCTATACCACTAGCCCATTGTGTCAGTTGTTATTTTTGATGGTATACACTTCAGGTCACTAATGATTTAGTAACAGGTTTCTAGGTTGTTGTTGTTAGGTGCCATTGAGATGGGTCCAACTCATAGCAAACCCTATATAGAACAGAACAAGACACCACCTAACATCATGCCATGCATATGATTTTTTGCCCATTGTTGGCAGTCACTGTGTCAATCCATCTAGTTGAGGATCTTCATTTTTTTCATTGACCCACCACTCTCCAGGGATTGGTCCCTCCTGACAACATGTCCAAAATACATAAGACACAGTCTAACATCCTTGCTTACAAGGAGCACTCTGGTTGCACTTCCTCTAGGACAGATGTGTTGGTTTTTTTGGCAGTCCACAGTATATTCAGTATTCATCTCCAGCACCATAATTCAAAAGCATCAATTCTTCTCCCTCTCCCTTATTCACTGTCCAGCTTTCAGAAGCATATGATGCAACTGAAAATCTTTCTAGGTACTTAACTATTAATACTTTATTAATGTCCTAGCTGGTGTTTTTTTTTTTTTTTTTTCATAATGCTAGGGAGCTGAACTTGGGCCTCATGCATACTTTGCAAGTGCTCTACTCCTGAACTATACTACCAGCTCCTTGTTTATTTTTTATCTTGAGACAGGGTCTCACTAAGCTACACAGGCTGCTCTGACCTCAAACTTTCAATCTTCTTGCCTCTGCTGACCAAATCATTGGAATTAGAGATGTGTGCTTTCACACCTCGCCCCAGGTGTTCTTTTATTACTTGTATTACTTCTAGGAGGTAGTCTCTTAGATTTTGATCTTTTAGCATTAATCCCTTGCAGTTTTCTTATTCTTTATTGATACATTACAGTATTTACAGGTTATTGTGATCTAGTATTCTTTAGGCTGTAACTGCCATGAAAAATAGGAGTCCCTTGAATTTGTAGTTTTCTGGAAATTAGTGAATCTACTTATAAAAAGTAACCAATATCATACTTTTCAATAATAGACATTACAGAAGTTCATTTTATCAACCCTTCAAGCTCCTAATTTCTCTTTCCTCTTAAGTCTAACAAAGATTTTACAAATAATACCATTCTCTCCTGATTCTCTTTCATCTCTGTAATCATAAGAATTTTTTTTTTTTTCGGTATTGGGGGTTGAACCCAGGGCCTCCCACTTGCATGCTCTGCAAGTGCTGGACCACTGAGCTGCACCCTCAGCCCATTTTTTTACTTTTTGAGACAGGGTCTCACTAAGTTACGTAGACTGCCTCTGGTCTCGAATTTGCGATCCTCCTGCCTCTGCCTCCTGAGCTGCTGGAATTATAGGTGTGCACCACCACACCGGCTAATCATAAGAATTTTAAAAACAACATTCTTGGGCTGGGAGCATAGCTCACTGGTACAACACTTGCCTATAATGTGCAAGGCCCTAGGTTTGATCCCCAGCACTACCTAAATAAATAAATAAATAAATAAAAAGAAAAGAAAAACCACAAAAATACAAGTCAGCATTTTTGGTATAGTTAAAATCCTGTTTCAGGAAAACAATATTTTATACAATAAAAAAATCCTTTTCTCTGTATAATGTATGAATTAGATAAGAATCAGTAAGCCACTTGGATAGTACTGAATGCAGTGATACGTAATATGTTGATTTTTTTTCTCTTTAAGATACAACAAAAGGGAAGAAGATTTTCCTAGTCTAAGAGAATATAATGATTTCCTAGAAGAAGTGGAGGAAATTGGTATGTTTTTAATTTGATATGCTAGCCTGTGACATTTTCTGATTTTATCTTTTATATGTGTAGGAGAACATCTCAAATTAAAATCTCTTAACAGGTTTTGCTGGCTTAGCTGATGTTTACCTAATTACTTTCTTTTGCCCTTGAATCATGTTTGTCAAATTGAAGGCATACTTAAGTAAAAGACATTCTTAAGTAATATTTTGTCCTAGGAAAAATATAATTAGTAGAGATAATAGCACTTTTTAGCTGGGGAGGAAGGCTACATCTGCATGTATCACCTGTATGTTGATAATATATTAGAATAGTTGAAACAAAAGGAAAGAATATTTTGATTTTTCTTTCTTTTCTTTTTTTTTTTTTTTTTTTTTTTTTTTTTTTTTTTGTGGTACTGGGGGTTGAACCCAGGGCCTCGCGCTTGCATGTTCTGCAAGTGCTGGACCACTGAGCTGCACCCTCAGCCCATTTTCTTACTTTTTGAGACAGGGTCTCACTAAGTTACGTAGACTACCTGTGGTCTCGAACTCGCGATCCTCCTGCCTCCGCCTCCTGAGCTGCTGGGATTACAGGCGTGCGCCATCGCGCAATATTTTGATTGTTTAGACAGAATTTCTGTTAGCTTTATGTGTGATGACTAAAGCCATATGTTATCATTATTTATGTTTTTATAGATATAGTAGTTTGGAATACTTTGAAGCAGTTGGCTGTTCAAGTGGCATTCTGTTGTTCAGTGTTCTGGAATCAGAGAGTACTCTCAGTGTTTTTCTTTCTGATGTGATTAATCAAAAGAATACTTTTGTCAAAAAAAGGCATTATTTCTTTTTTTATTTTTCCTTTTTTTTTTTCTTGTGCTACAGTGCTAGAGACTGAACTTTTTCTGTTTTCTTCAGTAAAATTCCAGAGACGTTAAAAAGTCTGGCAGTTGTTATACATTGACTAAAGAAAAGTAATGCTTTTAAAAGTTATCATAATTAGTTGGGCACAGTGTTGCTTGCCTATAATCCCAGCAACTTGGGAGGCAGGAGGATCACGAGTTTGAGACCAGATGCAGTCTGCATAATTTAGTGAGACCCTGTCTCAAAAAGTAAAAAAATGGCTGAGGGTACAGCTTAGTGTTATAGCACTTGCAAAGCATGCAAAAGCAAGGCCCTGGTTTCAAACCCCCCCCCCAAAAAAAAAATAAATAAATAAATTGTCATAATTATTACAAAGTGCAAGTTCAGAAATCACACAAAGGTTGTAGGCTTTGAAAATTAGAATGAGACTATGAGGATCAAACAATAATCTTTTTAACTCTTCCATTAAATGTTATAGCCAATTGTAATCACAATCTATTATTAAAATATGATTATAATAAAAGCAGTTATTCTTTAGATATTTTTCTATGTGGGAAATTTTTAGAAAATTCAAATTCCTGATGAATAAGTATTCTAATTTTAAAATTTCTTTTCTGAGAAAGTCCAGAAAATATTTTTGATTCAGCAGTTACCAAAACTTTTCTAAATTCATTTGTTGTGCTATATCAGAAGCATGTACAGAACATAATTTGGACTTTTTTTCTGGACTCTTTTAATGCCATAGAGCCACTGCTTTTTTGTTGCAGTTGTACTTATTGCCCTTCGTATATAATCTTAGTAACTGTGAGTGGATGTGGATTTTAGCTGAAAAAATGGTAGAATTGGGAATGTCAAGGCAAAATGGAAAAATTAAGACATAGACTAAGAAGATAAACCAAAAGGAAATCTGTGAGAACTGGGCAAGTATCTAGGAACCTGGCTGTTCACAGATACTTAGTATAGGACTAGCAGTTGAATACAAATCAGAAAAAAGCCAAGTTTATGTTTGTTCATAAAACAATATGATTATTCAAAAGTCTGGCTAGGCAATAAAGGGAAAGAAGGTTATAGGTATTGCAGGGCAAGTTGAATACATGGTTATAATTCCAATTAGGTTGTCAGGATAACTGAAATGATAGATAAAACAGTTTTGGAACACATCTAAGGGATGAACTACAAAGGGATCTTGATTCTAATTGAGCCATGGTTTTTAAAAGTATGTTTTTTTTTACTATGAGATGAATTAGTTTGAAGGTATGGATAACCTGTGTTGCATTGGTTAAAGCAGGTTCATGTCCAAAAGTGGGAACTAGTATCAACAGGCAAGAGTAAGCCTTGATATTATGGATATATAATATGTGATACTTTCTTTACCAGATAATTTTAGCTCAGAGCATTTAATGCGAAAATGATTTATTTATTTACTTACTTAATGAAGGACTGTCTTCAGTTAAGGTATGTGAAAACTCTTTGGACCATCTTCCATTTATTGTCTCATTGGAGTAAATGACACCACCTAGTCCTTCTATAGAATGTATTGATTCATGCCCAAAGCATAATGAATGCATGGTAAATGTTGTCCATTAGAAGCTGTCTTCAAGTACACCTCTTTCACCAAGTCAGTTATACATTAAAAGTTATTTGCACTGATAACCAAACTTTGTTATGTCAATTGCACTTAGTATTGTAATTATGTAATTTAATTCAGTAGTATATAAGGTTGGAAAAAAATCACAAATTGTAGATTTTGCTTTGCAAAATCTTTGCTCATTAAAAAAAAAAAAAAGAAAGTATTGTAGATGGCTTATATAAGAAAGAAGTTGAACTGCAATTAAAGAGTAGACCTTGGCTGTATGTCATTGTTGTTGTTGTTAGGTGCCATCGAGTCGGTATGCGACTCATAGCGACCCTCTGTCCAAGAGGAGAAACACTATTGTCAGTGCTTCTCTGCTGTGCATAGGGTTTTCAATGGCAGATTGATTTTTGGGAGGGGGTTGCCTGGTCCTTCTCCCATTAGAGAATGACTATACTTACATGTTTTAAGTAAAAATAAACTGGAGGAACAGAGGGTAGGAAAAGGAGAAGGGGAGAAAGAGAATGAGACAGAGAGGGGGATTATATGAATATTTATATATGTGTTTCCCTCTTTTAACAGACTTTCCTAAGTAACTACAAACCCTGAACATGTTGGTTAAAGAGTGGTTCCAATACATTTGAAGTTACTGATGGTTTTTGGGAGCTAGCCTCATGGAGTTATAGTTTATTTTCTGAGCTTCAGCTCATTTCTGCAAATATTTATTGCTTTTTTGAACTGCTTTATTTACTGCTAGAAATGTATGTATGTCCTCAATAAGCTTAGACTTTGAGAGGAAGATATTATATGTAAATTAGTAATTATAATTTAATGTGAGAACTCTTACAGGTATTTATAAAATGCTATGGGAATGCACATAAGAAAGCAATTAATTCAGCATTGGGGAAAAGATGTATAGTTTGATGAAGTTCAGAGAAGTAATAAAAATTTTTGGGTTTGATCTTGAAAGATAAACAAGAGTTACCATTGCCTGGAATGGCTATGGGTAAGGGGAAAATGGAGAAAATGGTAAAGGTAGTATAGAGGTGCAATTGGTAAGGAAGAGTAACTTCTAATATTCTGTTTTGTTTTTGTTTGTTTGTTTTGGCTTGTTTTTATTTTTGTTTTTTGAGATGAAGTCTTGCTAGTAGCCCAGGCTGGCATCAAAGTCATGATTCTCCTGCCTCCATCTCCCAAATGCTGTGATTACAGGTGTGTACCACGATACCCGGGTTAATTTTAATGTTCTTTAGCACTCTTGGATAACTATGGTTGACAGTAATTAATTGTATATTTCAAAATTGGTAATAGGATTTTGAATGTTCCCAACACAAAGAAATGATAAATGTTTGAGGTGATGATATGCCAATTTCTCTGGTCATTACACACTGACTACATGTATTGAAATATCACACTCTACCCCATAAGTATCTGTAAAAATTATGTCAATTAAAATATTAAAAATAAATTTTACAAATATCGTAATGAGTTTACCAGATAGAAAAGTGATAGAAGAATAATTGTTTTAGAGAAAAAAGGCACAGACATACAAAGGTTTTGAGCATGTTGGAGGATGAACAGGTGGTCTATTACATGTAGACAGAACGCAGGGAAAATGAAGCTTTAAAAACAAGATGGATCTGAGTTAACAAGGGCATACTGCCGTGGGCAACAAAAGCGAAATAGACAAGTGAGATTCATCAAACTACAAAGCTTCTACACAGCAAAGGAAATAATTAACTGATTGAAGAGACAATCCATAGAATGGAAGAAAATATTTGCAAACCATACATCTGGTAAGTGGTTAATCTCTAAAATGGATAAGGAACTTGAACAACTCAATAGTAAGAAAACAAGTAACCTGATTGAAATGTGGGCTAAGTACTTAAATGGACATTTCCCAAAGAAGACATAGATAGCTAACAGATTTATGAAACAATGCTCAAAATCACTAATCATCAGGGAAATGCAAATTAAAATTACAATCAGATATCATCACACCTGTCAAATGGTCTCACTACTAAAAAATAAACGTGATGTGATGAGTATGTTAATAAGTTTGTTATAATTCCATATGTATACATATATCACAACACGTTTTATCCCATGTTGTTAGACGTCATCAAGTTGGGTCTCACTAATATCGACCCTCTGTACAACAGAATGAAGTACAACACTGTGCCATGCACACAATCTTTTTATACTTGAGCCTAATGTTGCAGTCACTATTTTTCTTCTCATTTTGAGAGTACCACAACAGCAAAAAGAGGTCCCAGGGGCTTTACTCCATTCTCCTCTTTAAGGTTAACTCTACTTTGAGGAGGCACCCCTTTCTCAGTTGTTTCTTGAACATCTTCCAGTGTGGAGGCTCATTTTCTGCCCGCATATTTAACAGTGCTTCTCTGCTATTCATAGGGTTTTCAATGGCTAATTGTTTTGGGAATGGGCTGCCATGTCCTTCTCCCTAGCCTGTCTTAGTTTGGAAGCTCAGCTGCAACCTGTTCACTATAGGTGGCCTTACTGGTATCTGAAATACCAGTGGCATAGCTTTCAGGAACATGCAAGTCCCTATAGCATGAAAAGCTCACAGATATGTGGGGGTTGTTATATATATATATATGCACACATTTTTTTTTTTTCAAAAACTTAAAAAACCAAGGGCTTTGTAAAGTAGCTGTCAGGTTAAGATTTTAATCTGTTGCCAATAATGAACCAGTGAGCTTTTTTAAGGGCCATTTCAATCATTTGAATGAGAAATAATGACAGCTTAGAAGGTAATAGTGGGGATAGAGAAAGGGGACATTTTAGAAATAGAATATTCACATGAGTGATTTAAATGTAGGAAGTGAGTTACAACAAGTCAACAAGATGAATTGAAATATATGACCTGAAGCAGTTTAATGGTGTTAATCAAGAATGAAAGTTGGAAAACAGTCAGTATTTTTTATTGTTTTGTTTAGATGGGGAGTGTTCAGAAAGGAGGGATGAGGTAGAGACTTTGGTTTTAGACCTTTTAAGTTTAATTTGGGTGTGGCTTCCCCACTTAGTTTTGTGGCATTGTTCTGTTTGTTATTTTATAAATAAAACTTCCTTTCAAAATCTTGTTTCAGTAACTGTCTACCTTGTGTTTTATTCATTCTTTTAAAGATGAATAGTCAGATGTTTGTGCCATTTGTATTCACTATCTCTATGTTAATCAAATGTTAATTTAATGGACATCTACTAAGTATCAGATTGAGCTGGATAGACCTTATATTATTTTCTCAACTTTTACAACAGGCAGACATTTTTAGTGGTATTTTGCATGTAGAAAACAGGCACAGAGAGCCTAAGTATCATGTACAAGATTGCATTGCTAGAAAATAGTGGAGTCAAGTTTTAAACATAGGGTTTTTTTCATTCTTAGTGCCCATGAAAATATTTGGTTAGGTTTCCACAGTTAGTAGTCTGAGTCTGGAATATGGGGTGTGGTGGAATAGTCAGAAATGAGAGTAAAGAAAGTAGGTTTTAGTCTGATATAGTGACACACACCTATAATCCCAGCAGTCCAGAGGCTGAGTAGGAGGACTGTGAGTTCTAGGCCAGCCTGGGCTACATAGCTAGAACTTGTCTTCAAAACAAAAACAAAAACACAAACCCCCCAGAAACTCAAAAACAAATGAATTAACAAACAAAAACCCAAATGAAACAAAACCAAGAAAGATTGGAGCCATATTTTTGTGGATATTAAAGAAATTTGATCTGATCTTATAGATACAAGGGCAGTATTGAAAATGTTGAAGTCTAGAGTGGGAAGGTTAGAATTAGTAGGGTAGCTCAAAGGGTTAGTGTTTGAGGATTCATAAATTGGGGATGAAGTCATTTTATTATATAAATTTCATTGTGAATTCTTTGAACACAAATATAAAAGTAAAAAAATACAATTTTGAATAATGGCATAAATTTACAATAGAAAGGGCACACATGAAGGTGAGCTTTCTTATGGCATCAACAATAGAGTCTTCTATGGTTATGACAATCTGTCCATAAAAATCCTTGTTCCTTTTGGCCCCAGGGATTATCTCAAAAGTTTGTTCTTAGTTTCATAATAAATAGAGTATTCTTTGGATGCAGAGAATACTTATTTTAAAGGGTGAGAAAGCCCTAGGGGCTTGATTGTAACTTCTGGAAGTCAAAAAGACTTGAAAATTGTACTTAAATAACATTAAGTCTTTCAGAAAATAGAATAGTTTTTTTGTTTGCTTTTAATACGTGATTAAAGCCAGGTCAACATCTGAGCTAAGAAAGTAAGCAGATAAAGGGTCAAATGGTTGTTATAGAAAATTAGCTTATATTCCTTCAAAGCTATTATACAAACCTCATTCATTGTGGCGTGAATAAGACTTGCTTCATCTAAACAATTTTTAAGGTAGTAATTCACTTTTATGATTCTTTTCTTATTTTTTAAAGGAAGAAGTTTGTATTATCTGTGATCATGATTTGCCTTTATTGTATTTGCTATTATGCCTGCTTTCTCAGTGAAAAAATGAAATAAACATTGGTTATTTTATTTATGAGATTCATCATAACATTTTTTAATAAGCATAAAGGAAATATTATATCTAAACAGATAAATTTCATATAGGATTAAAGTTTATCTACTTCTGGGTTTTATTTAATGGAAAGTTTAAGTCAGTAAACAGGAACATTCTAATAGATCAAACAAGATATGTATTATATATGGTAGCAAGTGGGCAAGTGCATGCACACTGATATTAAAAATAATGTATCATTAGCATTTGGGGATGGAGAGGTGGTAACTGCAGCGGAGGTTAAGGAAGAGCTGGTGATTAAGCTGTACATACAAGGATGAGTCAGATCTGGATATGAACAATTGTTCTAGGTTCAGGTGGTACTAAGATCGCCCCTGTGGATGGAGGGAATAGTTTGATTATAGGTACGGAGATGTGGAGCCTTTACAGATGCTGAGGAATGGTGAACTGAGATAGCAGTGGTTTTCAGGCATTTAGAGAAACAACACAACTACTGTTGTGGACAAAAAAGTTCAGGTTTTGGAATCCGCTTACAGTAAAATCCTAGCGCCACATGTTCTAGCTATGTGCCTTCCATAAATTATGTGATATCTTTATATATGTAAAGTGTAAATAATAGTGGGCAACCTGTCTCATAAGGTTGTTAGGATGATTAATTAAGTTAATTAGGTCAAATGCCTGTCATGCATATTTCATAGATGTTTGCTATATAGAGTGTATTCTTCAAGCAAAAATTTGAGAAGGAAGTCCTTCAGACAAATGAGAGGAAAGCTACTCTGGTTGGATCTGGTAGATGCTGGGGAATGATGGAGATTGGTGGCTTAGAGGATGGCCTGTTTAATATAAGGGAAGTTGAGCTGGGTGCAGTGGTGCACGCCTGTAATCCCAGCTGCTTGGGAGGCGGAGACAGGAGGATTGCAAGTTCGAGACCAGAGGCAGTCTGCGTAACTTAGTGAGACCTGTCTCAAAAAGTAAAAAAAATGGGCTGGGGGTACAGCCCAGTGGTCCAGCACTTGCAGAGCATGCAAGCACGAGGCCCTGGGTTTAACCCCTCCCAGTACAAAAAAAAAAATATATATATACACACACACACACACACACACACACACACACAGGAAGTTGTGAATGATTGACAAAGACAGTGGAATTACCATATGACTTAGAGACCATAGGTTCTTTTTTTGACAGTGTGGTTTGGAGTCTAGTTCTCTGACTGTTTGTGCCATGACTAGAGTTTGATTAATGCACACATTGCATCCTAGTTAGATTCCTTGGCTCACCATCATTGCTATTTTCTTTTCTACTTTCTGTTTAAAAAGCTGAAGAAGTAGCTAGTGTATATCACTTCTTATTTTTTTCATCATTCCCCCAGAGTTTTTAAATTGCATGTAATAGAATTGAGAACATTGTTTGCATATCTAAATGAGTCTTGATTTTCACTGATTATGATAAATTGATACATGGACGATATACTGACATAAGGTGGCCTTTCAAGAGGATAAAAATAAAATTATGGCTTTCTCTTTTGTTTTTGGCTTTAGTTTTGTTTTTCTTTTTATTTTCCCTTCCCCTTCCCCTACCGCTTCCCCTTCCCCTTCCTCTTTCTTCAACCCCCCCTCTTTCTTTTGACAGGGTCTTGGGTCTTCTTGTGTAACCCAGGCTGGCCGCAAAGTCATGATCCTCCGGCTTTTATAGGTGTGCACCACCATATGTACCTCAAAATGAAATCATCCATCATATTGGTCTTTTGAGTTTGTTTGATGGCCATACTCAACAAAACATATAATGCCATGCTTATTTTCCAGTATGACTTTTCAACTCTTACAGACAGTTATAAACCAAAAGTCTAAGAAGTGTGTGAGACGGCTGTTATTTAAAAGAAGGAGTGAGATGGGAAGATGTGTAGAAACACAGGGGAAAGAACAGAGTTATGTAGGGTAGATCCATCCTGTTGGTAGAAGTAATGATGATTGATTGGGTCAGGGATAGAAGAGATAATAATGGATGGGGAAAGAATATAGAGGAAGCCAAAGGAGGTCTGAATTGAATTATGTGACAGGAGATGGATTAATGATATAGATTCTTTCTTAGGCTGATGCAGACTATAAGGGATAGGATAGCAGGGGCAGTGCTTTTTAATGTGAGTTTATATATGCCACAAGAGGTTTGTTTGTTTTGGCTCACAGCATTATAGTAACCTTTTGATTTATATATGTACATTCAGGAGGGAGTATGACATGTAAGGGGGCTGGGGTTTAGCTCAGTTGGTAGAGCACCTCTCTACAGTTTCTGAGGTCCTGGAATCTATTCGCAGCGCTGCAAAAATGGGAGAAGGACATGGCAGTCCACTCCCGAGGCAATCCTGAAACAGTCAGCCATTGAAAACTCTACGAGGGTCACTGTGAGTCTGATACAGCTTAACTGCACCTAACAACAACATGACATGTAAAATTCAAATTATTTTGTGTTGGAATTATAAAAAGACAGTTTTACTGAAATTGTAGCAGTGTCTGAATTATGTGATGGTGGCCTATCTGAAAAAATTGCTTTAGTCTAAGTTTTGGTGCCAGTTTATCCTTTGCTTTCCCTTTTAAGTTTCAACTCCTATCTGTTCCATACTTTTCCACATCTGGAGTATATGGGAAACAACTCAAGCTTGAGCCTAGTTGTGTTGGAGACAGTTGGAATGTGAATGAAACCCATTTTTGTTTGATCTAAGTTATACAAGTACATGATGTTTTAATTTTGGAAATTTTTTTGTCAGTACTGAGGGCTTCAGCCCAGGGCCTAGCACATACCAGGCAAGTGCACTGCCAATGAGCTGCACCATTTTTATTTTTTTATTTTGGGACAGGGTCTTGCTAAGTTGCACAGGCTACCTGGGGCTTCAAACTTAGGATCTGCCTGCCTCAGCCTCCCTAGTAGCTAGGATTACAGGCAGGTACCATGGTGCCCATCTGGATCATTTTTCTATTTCTGAAACACAGATTCTTTTCAATTTTAATTCTAAGTAATGTCCTAGATTTTTATTTTATTTAAAACATTTAGCAATCTTCTATATGCTTTTAAAAGTTGAGTCAGGGACCATAAAAACAAGATCTACTGTGATTATGGCAAGAACTTAGCTTTTCTGGAGCAGTTCTGATATTTAGATGTGTAATTGTTTAACAGTCCTTATTTGGTTCAGAAAATATTATTGCCCTAATTAGAACTAGTCTCCACAATATGTAGAAGATGAAGGATACAAATAGTTCTATAAAAATGATAACCCAATGAATGCATAAGGAGTCACCATGGTAAATATTTGATTTTTATTATCTACTTAAGATTTATATTATGACTATTTTATGACATTGTTTCCTTTCTACTACAGTCTTCAACTTGACCAACAATGTGGATTTGGACAACACCAAAAAGAAAATGGAGATATACCAAAAGGAAAACAAAGATATTATTCAGAAAAATAAATTAAAGCTGGTTGGTTGCTAAGTATTTTCCTCTTCTTTTCTATTAAAAACAATGTTTTTATGTGATACTTTTTTTAAAAAGCTACCTTCCTTTAAAACCAGTTATATTAACAAAGAATTAGCTGAAATGTAGGCTATAAATATGAATTATATAGGCATGTGGATAGGGATGTTCACATTACTATGGCAAAAACAGTTTTGACAGCATTATATTAGAGTGTGCTTTCTTAGGGAAATGAATCCTTAAGGTAGTAGTAGTTGTTGCTACCTTTGTTCATCTGTATAATTCTCTGGTAAGTCTGCATTTGAACAATGGTTATAAAATAATTGAAGCTCATTTTTATCCTTGAATATTAATCTCTTCCTCATATAAAACAAGGAATAGTGGAGGAGACCCATACAGACATTATAAGAGTTCACAAGAGAGGGAGATAAAGAAAACAAAGATACCACTTATTAGAAACAAAAATGTATTAATGATTAAGTCAGAGGAGCAAATGTGTAAGCTAAGCTGAACTTTGTTTTCTCTATTAGTTAAATGTTTTTGTTTTACCAAAGTAGAAACATTACCACATGTAAAAGTAATTACATTTTGTTTTTAGTTAACTTCATGTCAAATTTGTTTTGAAATATTAGAACTTACAATTCGTTATTAGAATTATAATTTTTCCTCTACAGAGGAATAAGAATTTTATGCATGTAGAGAGGTAATTGTCTAATTTATAAAATTTAGCTCTCACTTTTTTCTTATATCCTGGCTTTCTACATTTGGGAGAAAGTAGAGGTAATAACTTTTGAGGTACCTTATCAGGAAGTTATAATCATCACTAAAATGATACAAGTATATTTAAGTCAGGTAGCTTGTTATGTTTGTTGTTGTTGTTGTTGTTGTTGTTGTTGTTGTTAGGTACCCTTGAGTTGGTGTCCAACTTCATAGTGACCCTACATACAACAGGCAAAACACTATTTCAGTGCTTCTCTGCTATTTATAGGGTTTTCAATGGCTGAAGATCTGACAGGATCAGATGCCATAGTGGTAGGGCTGCAGGCGTTTGTTATGTTTTGTTGTTGTTGTTAGATGCCGTCAAGTCGTGTCAGACTCTTAGCAACCCTCATAGGGTTTTCAATGGCTGATTGTTTAGGGATTGCTTTGGGAGTGGATTGCCACATCCTTCTCCCATTTTGGGGGTGCTGGGAATTGAACTTGGGACTCAGAGACTACAGAGCAGCACTCTACCAACTGAGGTAAATCCCAGCCCACACGTCACCTAGCTTTCTTAAAAATGTATCTCATATCTGAGAGTATTATTCTACCATAAGAACTACTCTACTTGGCCAGTAACCTTCTCTGCACACAGAAGAAAATGTTTGTAAAATAGATATGCCTGTATAACTTAATGCATGAGCTTTCAATAATAGGAGATTGTTCCTTTCATGTGAGTGTTGTTTTCATCCATAGTTTTAAGCTAGGAAATCATATTGAGTGTTGCAAGGAAAGAATAATCTAATTCTAGACTGGTTATATTATTTAAAAGTAGAATTTTCTAATTATCTGCAAACTTTATAATGACAGAGTATTGAATAAAATGTACTTTATTTCATGCATGTTAGAATAAGATGACTTGGACTGCTTTTATTCTTCTGGATTAATAATTACTTGGTTGCAACTTTTTATAATTCAGTATCATTTATTAATCATTCTGTGCAGATATTATACCTGTTAGTTATGTTTATATGGAACTTTTGTATTGACATATAGATGTAGGATCATATTTTTTAGGACGATGTTAGTTAACATGGATCATTGGTAGCATAAGCCCTGATGTTTTACATGGAGCGTGAGCTAACTTGTATATTGATGTCTTTTTACTAACCTGAGGTAAGAACTTGCTTTTTTCTGTTTCTGTGAGTGTTGAAGTCTCACCATTCCAAAAATGTTGTTGGTGTTGTTGTTAGGTGCCCTCCAGTCAGGTCCGACTCATAGCGACCCTGTGTATAACAGAATGAAATACTCCCCGACACTGTGCTATGCCTGGCACTATTGTCAGTGCTTCTCTGCTATTGATAGGGTTTTCAGTGGCAGATTGTTTCAGGAGTGGATTGCCAGGTCCTTCTTTCTAGCCTGCAGCACCTGGTATTCCCAGGCGGTTTCCCACCTGAGGACTAACCAGGCCAACCCTGCTTAACTTCCAAGATCAGGCAGGATCAGATGCTAGGGTGCTATGGCTGCAGACTCCTAAATTACTAGAGATGTATAAAAGAAGGAAAGAAAAAAGTGGTCTTTTGCATGATTAGGCATATAAAATGACTCATTCCTGACAGAAAAAAATATTGAGTTATCTATTGAGGAGATCTTGTTTGTTTCATGGAACTGACATCTAACATCAGTACAAGGATGGAAAAATTAAACAAAGGTGATCTAATCTTAGAGTTAAAATTAGCACAATTTTTGTCTTCAGTTTTCTGGATTCTCATTCATAGCCAAGATTGCTGTGTAGAATGTTTAACAATTTGGCAAAAAATTCATTTCAAAAACCAATCTTGGTGACTCAAGCTTGAAATCCCAGTGACTTGGAAGATGAAGGCAGGAGGATTGTAAACTCAAGACCAGAGGCAGTCTATGTAATTTAGTGAGACCCTGTCTCAAAATACAAAGTAAAAATATGGGCTCAGAGTACAGCTCAGTGGTACAGCACTTGCAAAGCATACAAGCATGAGGTCCTGGGTTTAACCCCCCAGTACTGCCAAAAAAAAATAAAAATTTAAATCATTATTTATTGTACATCTAATAAGAAGTGTGTAGTAAACAAAGGCCTGCAGCTATAGCCCTGTGGCATCCGATCCCGTCAGATCTCGGAAGCTAAGCAGAGTCGGGCCTGATTAGTACCTGGATGGGAGACCGCTTGGGAACACCAGAAGCTGTAGGCTTGGGAGAAGGACCTGGCAACCCCCTCCCAAAAACCAATCTGCCATTGAAAACCCTATGAACAGCAGAGAAGCACTGACAATAGTGTTTCCTGTTGTGTAGGGAGTCGCTATGAGTTGGATACTAACTCGACGGCACCTAACAACAACAACAACAAGTAAACAAAGATTAATAAGTACCTTCATTCTCTAGGGACTAGGTAATTTTATAATGTTATAAGCACTTGGAAATATCTGTATGCCTATTATTGTGGGAGCATAGAGGAGGGATACTGAATCCATGCTTGAAGATTGGAAAGGCATTCTAAGGAAGATGATGCCTCAGTAGAACCTTATAGGACAAGTAGTACTTACCCAGATGAAGAAGTTGGGACATGGTTGAGGGTAGGAAGTCTAGCACAGGGATATTCCAGGGAGAAAGAAATTATGAGTAAAGGCAAGAGGGCATAGATAATCATGGAGAGTTCTGAGAGTTGTAAGTAGTTCTATTTTGCCAAAGAAACAAGAGTTGAAATTGGAGAAACAGAAAGGGCCTAAGTCATGGAAGACTTATGTATCATGAAAAGTAAATTTGGTCTTATATAGACTATTTGTCTTTGTCTTTAGGTTTTAGCAGGTGAAACTTTTCTTCAAATGAAAGATTACTTAGAATACTCTGGGTTCAAGTGTTAATGGAAGGAGGGATAGACTGGATTCTTTTCTGTTCAATCAGTTTACCTTAAGTTGTCTGTTTTAGTTGACTTTCTGTTACTGTCACAAAATACATGAGATAATAAAAAGAAAAAAATCTAGTTTGGCTTACAGTTTTGGAGGATTCAGTGTATGGATGGCAAGAACATGTGGCAAAAGAAGCTATTTACCTCATGGCAGCTGTGAAGCAAGGACTGAAAGAGGAGGCCCTGGTCACAATATACCCTTCAAAGGCATGCCTCTATGTGACTGGAAGACTTCAACTAGGCCATACCTCTTGAAGGCTGTCATCTTCCAGTACTACCATGGGCTGGTCACCAAGCATTTAACACATGGTCATTTAGGGGATGCTTATCCAAACCATGTTGTTGTTGTTGTTGTTAGGTGCCGTCGAGTCGGTATCCGACTCATAGCGACCCTCATAGGGTTTTCAATGGCTGATTGTTTCGGGATTGCCTTGGGAGTGGATTGCCAGGCCCTTCTCCCATTTTTGTGGTGCTGGGAATTGAACTTGGGTCCTCAGAGACTGCAGCGCAGCACTGTACCAACTGAGCTAAATCCCAGCCCATCCAAACCATAGCAACACCTTATTAGAGAATTCCCTGGATTCCTTAGAGCAGTGTTTTAAAAACCAGTTGTTGATGACTGCTGTTGAAAAGTTTGAAACAAGCTAGTAATAAGATATCGTCCTTAGAGTGGACTTAGTGACTGTGGGGTTGAATTTGAGAGAAGCAAGCCTAGAGTTTGGGAGAACAATTGGAGGTTATTGCAGTCGTGTAGATAAGTTCAAAGGTGATTTGATTGGCTTGATTTTGTCTGATATAAGGTTGGCTACTCCTGCTTGTTTTGGGCTTCCACTTTTTTGGTGTATTGTGTTCCATACTTTTTGCTTTCAATTTGTGTGCCTTTGACAATGAGATGTGTTTGTTGCAGAAAACAAGCCATCGAATCTTGTTTTTTGGTCCAGTCAGGTAATGTACAGATTTTTAATTGGAGTGTTAAGACCATTTATATTTAGGGTGGAGAGGGATTTGTTGATTGTTGTAATTGTATTGGGTGTTTTCCTGGTTAATTCACACATTATTTCTTCTTTCTCCCCTATTTGTATTTGGGGTTTTCTAGTTTACTGAGTTGATCATGATTGATTCTCTCATAATTCTCACTTGTTCACCTGCTCCTCTCATGTCATTTCTTTTTTCTTGCACTATCATGATTGAGACTGTGTTTTTTTTTTTTCCCCTTCTCCTCCTTAAAGGATTCCTTTAGGTGTCTTCTGCAATGCTGGCTTGGAGGTCCTGAATTGCTTTAGTCTGTGTTTATCTTGGAAGGTCTATCTTTATCCATCGATTTTAAATGATAACTTTACTGAAAAGAATAGACTTAATTGGCAATTATTTGCTTTCAGGGCTTAAAATATATCATTCCCTGCTTTCCTGAATTTCAGGGTTTTTGATAAGAGGTCTGATGTTATTCTGATGAATTTGTCTTTCTAAGTCAGTTGATGTATGTCTCTTGCAGCTTTGAATATTGTTTGTTGTATATTCTTGACATTTTAAGTATTATATGTCATGGGGAGGTTCTTTCCTGTTCATATCTATTTTGGGTTCTAAATGCCTCTTGTGGTTACATGTCCATTTCTTTTCCAAGATTTGGGAACTTTTCTGCTATAATTTCATTGAATAGGGTTATTATGCCTTTAGTTTTTATCTCAGCTTCTTGTTCTACCCCATGTATTTGTAGGTTTGGTGTCTTGATCACCCAGAGTTCTTGGAAGTTCTGGTTGTGTTCTTTTAGATTTTTTTCTTTATTGGTGCATACATATAGTATTTCCTGAACCTTGTCATCCATCTCTGGTATTCTTTCTTCTGCTAAGCTAGTCTGCTAAGCTAGTGATGATCTCCATTGTTTTTTTTATTTGATTTATTGAGTTCTTCATGTCCAACATTTCTGTTGGTTTGTTTTTTTCTCAAAACATCAGTTTGTTTACTCAATTTCTCTTTCAGTTTGCTGATGTCTTCCACATTGGTGACTTTTATCTGTGTCCTGAATTACTTCATCCATTGGCTTGTTTCCTTTTTGAAGTCATTGACTGTTTTTATAAGTAGACTTTTAAATTCTTTGACCTTTCAACTATTTTATTATCTTTGGATTCAGTAATTGAGGAGTTATGGTCTTTTGAATAGGATGTATTACCTTGCTTTTTGACATTTCTTGTGTTTTTGTTTTCTGATTTGCATATTTGTTGGTATGGATATCTCTTCCAGTTTTATTTGAGGATCTTTGTGAGCAGCTTTCTCTTGAGAGCTTAATCCCCAGTACCACTCAGAGAAGAAAAGAGAAGAGAAACCACTGTAACAGGAACAATACCAGAGCAAACCAGATATATAAATACAGTCAAAATCAATTAAAGCCAGTTACTTCACCCCAGCAACCATAGAAGATAAAATGGAAACAATAATGTGGAGTAAGCTATGTAAAACTTTTTTAAGGTAAAAATAAAACTTGTGTGAAATAAAGAATGGGGAAAGGACAGAAGAAAGAAAACTCGAGGTTAAATTATAAAAGGAAAAAGAACAGAAAGGAGAAGAATATTGGGAGGGAGAGAAAAGATGAACAGATTAAAAATGTGATTGCATAATAGGAACTAAAATGAGTTGGATATGGTGGTGCATGCCTGTTATCCCAATGATTTGGGAAGCAGAGGCAGGAGGATTGCGAATTCAAGGCCAGAGGCAACCTACCTAACTTAGTGAAACTAGGGGTGCAGCTCAGTGGTAGAGCACTTGCAGAGCGTGTGTAAGGCCCTGGGTTCGACCCCTCAGGACCTGCCCCCTCAAAAGTAAACAAAACTAGGTAAGCATAAGAAGGAGAAAAAAAAGTCTGAGGTTTATATTAAGAAATAAAATAAAGCCAGGTGTGTTGGCACATACCTGCAATCACAATGACTTAGTCAGCAGTCTTGAGGATTACAAGTTGGAAACCAGCGATAGCTTAGAGAGACCCTGATGCAAAATAAAAAGTAAAAACTGGTGTGGAAGTGCAGCTCAGTGGTAGAGTGCTTGCATAAGCATGTATGAGGCCCTGGGTTCAGTTCCCCAGTACTGCAAAAATAAATAAAAATAAAAGTAAAACAAAATAAAAATAATACTAAAAGTAAAGTAAATAAAAGAGAGAGAAACACAAAGTGACAACCCTGCCAAAGGAAGTTAAAAGAAGAGAAAAAAATTTTAAAAAGTAAAAACACAAAATTAAAAAAAGAAAATAGAGAAAAAGCAAAAAAAGAAATGAATAACAAAGCAGCTTTTTTTTTCTTCTAATATTGGAATCTACTAGGTGGAGGGCTGGGGTTTAGCTCAGTTGGTAGAGTGTTGATTTGTGCACTCTGAGGCCCTGGGTTCAATCCCCAGCACTGCAAAAATGGGAGAAGGACTGGCAGCCCACTCCCAAAACAATCCCCAAATAATCCGCCATCAAAAACCCTATGAATGAATAGCAGAGAAACACTGACATAGTGCCAAGCACTGCACAGTATTGGGGAGTATTTTGTTCTGTTGTACATAGGGTCACTGTGAGTCTGATCCTAGTTGATGGCATCTAACAACCACCACCACCACAACCACCACCATCACCACTACCACCAAGTGGAGGTAGTGAAGTTGGAGTCTCTTATCCTTTCTACCATTTATGTTGGTGTTGAGCTTGGAGCAGTCAAGGATAGATGTCTGCCTGGACTACCTTCATTAAAGAACTTCTCTTTGTATTCTTGGAGCCTCTGGTGGCCACACTTAGCGTTGCAGCCTGTAGGCTGGGCAGATTCTCACCCTTGCTGCAGTTTGTATCCCTTTGGATGGTTAATGTCCAAGCAAAAGGGTATCTCCAGAGTGCCGTGGGCAGTGGTAGAAGCAAACAAGACATTGACATATGTTCTGGAGAACCTGTCTTAGTGCTTTCGTAACCTTCCCAGCATTGAACATTGAGTGCAGGAGGAGGATGCAGAAATTTGAGACTGCTATCCCTGAACATCAGAGTTGTAAGTTGCACAGTGAACTGCATGGTGGATAGCTGGCTCCAGAAATGAAGATACCTGCTGACCTTGGTCACGGGAGATTGTTAGTCTCCTCAGGAGATTGGGTAGACTTCTTCTGTAAGGTTCTGGGGCTACCATCCACCATGCCCATGCCTGCTGCCGCAAGCACTTCTCAGTGTGTTGGTATACCACCATTCCCCTCTCTATAACTGCCTGCTGCAGCTGTGTCTCACCTTGAGATTGTGGCAGTTTGACCCCAGGCTCCCTGACCTGTAATTGTACATTATTTTCAGGCCCTTACACTCACTTAGTCTCAGACAAATATGGTGCTTGGACACAATCTTCTGAGATATGGGACATTGCAAAGTAAATTTCCTTTCTAATGCTGATCTTTTGGGTAGGAAGAACCACTGTCTAACTATATCCCACACTGGATCCAAGGGTTGCGAGGACTTTGGGCTTGGTCTGTGGGTAGGACTTCCAGTCTCTTCACCAGGGCCATCTGGCTTATCTTTTGGATGAGGCTTCTGCTGGTGTGAAGACACTAGGGAAGACTACTGGAGATGTGTCTTGCCCACTGGTTCTCACGCACTACCCTTCTGTTTCTCTGTACTTTGAAAGGGTTCTGTCACTTCCTTTGTGATTTCTGTGTTCTTCCAGACTTTCTCTCTTTGAAGCAGACTCTGTCCTTTCTTATCCTCTTTTAATTCACCATGTCAAACAAAGGCAGTTTCAATCCTGCCATCTTGCCCTGGAAGTCTGCTTAGTATTGTCTGTATTGCCATCTGAATGTAGTATTTCCTTGAACTTATCTTTATTCCCTGATGTTCTTTCTTTTGGTTGAGCTAGTCTATTGGTGATACTTTCCACTCTTTCATTTGATTTGAGTTTTTCATTTTCAAACTTTAGTTTGTTTCAAAATCTCAATTTCCTTCCTGAATTTCTCATCTATATCTATGTTGCTTTCTTGTCTGGGTCCTTTATTGATTTCCTTCATTTATCTGCTTGTTTGAGTCCTCTTTGAGGTCATTGATCATTTTTAAAACTAAACTTTTGAATTCTTTGCATGGCATTTCAACCATTGCAGTGTCTTTGGGTTTGGTTATTGAGGAGTTAAAATCTTCTGGAGGAGTTATATTGCCTTGCTCTTTTTGAGTTATGATTTGTGCCTCCATTGGGGTGGATGTCTCTTCCAATTTTATTTGAGATTCATCATAGTGAGCAGCCTTCTCTTGAGGGCGTAATTCCCAGTATCACTAGGAGAGAATGGAAATTGCCACAATAGCAACAACTCCAAACTGAATCAAGTATAGAAATACAATTAAAAATAATGAACGCCAACTACTCCACCACCAATAATAATAAAAATTGAACAAAGCAATGTAAATGATGAAGTTAGAAACTAATTAAGGTAAAACTAATGATAATTGAGTAAAAAAAGAGAGTAAGGAAAGAGAAAAAAGAAGTAGCAAGTTCAAATAAAAGAAAAAAGAGGGAGAAAATGTGGAGATGGAGGAGGGAAAAGAGCAGGAGAGAAATCTGATTACACTAAAGAAAAAATACATGAATAAAATTAGATAAACAAAATGATAATAAAAATAAAAGCATAAAAGCTTGTTAAAGATAAAGGCTGGGTACCGTGGCACACAACTGTAATCCCAGCTACATGGGGAAGCTGATGCAGGAAGATTGTGAGTTTGAGAACAGAGGCCTCAAAATAAAGGTAACTAACTAACTAACTAAATAAATGAGGGGGCTGTGGTGTAGCTCAGCAGTAAAGCATTTGCCTAGCATGGGCTAGGCCCTGGGTTCAACCCCCTACTGGGGGGGGGGAGAGAGAGAGAGAGAGAAAGAGAGAGAGAGAGAGAGAGAGAGAGAGAGAGGAAACAAAAGATAAAAACAATAGTTGTAGATGTGGCTTCAGCTTCCCCCATCCCATGGGGCATGGTTGTTGGAGCGGTGGGCTATTTCCTACTTGTTTTTTCATTGGATAACCTTTCTGCTTTTCTATGATTTTCAGCTGCCCTGTCACCTCTTTCATGACTGCAGATGCTTTTTGTCTTTATCTCTTTTGAATAAATTCTGTCCTTTTGTTACTATCTTTTCATTCACAGTCACATGGATGTACCTGCTAATCTACCATGTTACCCCAGAAGTTCCTTATTATGTTTTTTATCTAAGTGAATAGTGCTAACATTCATCCAAATATTCAAGCCATACCTGGGTAGTCTTCATATTCTGTTGATGGTTGCTCCTTGTCATTTTTTAAACCTGGTTTCTTTTCTAATTCTGTTAGTTTCTTATTTTAAAATCTAGTTTCTCCTCTAATTCTATTAGTTTCTTATGGAGGGCACTTCTTATGTTTTATTTGGGTTATTGGATGATGATGATGATGATGATGATGATGATGATGATGATGATGATTTTATAGTACCTTGTGGTTGAACCTAATACCTCACAATGCTCAGTAAGTGCCCTACCACTGAGCTGCTACCAGCCCTTTTTTAACTTTTTGAAACAGAGTCTCCGTAAGTTGCACAGTCTGCCTCTGGCCTCAAGTTCACAATTCTCCTACTTCAGCCTCCTAGTTGTTGAGATTACAAGCATGCACCGTGGTGCCCTGCTTATAAGTAGTCTTCCTAATGTCAGTCCTGAACCCTTGATCTGTATGCCTTACTGCTTCTATTCATCTTTTCAAACCCATTCCTCAAATTCCCATAACATTTCCCCAGTTGCCTTAGTATGGTACAGATATTTTTAGTATAGTGTAGTAGACCCTCCATGATCTGTCCTCTGCTTTCCTCCTCAGCTTTACCTGAAGTAGTATTCACTCACCCCCATACTTCATTACTTGGCCATGCTAAGCATCCTATGTTTCATATATTTGCTTCTTTTTTCATTTTATTTTAAAGGCTGTTCTACTGTCAGTGGGGGTGTATACCTACTGTTGAAGTTTTTAGCTCAACCTCCATGTATTACTTTCTCAGGGCTTCTATAACAAATTACCTACAAATGAGGTGACTTATAACAAGAGGAATTTATTTTCTTAACTGTTATGGAGGCTAGAAGTCTGAAATCAAGGTGTCAGCAGGGCCATGCTATCTTTGTAGGCTCTAGAGGAGCTCTAGAGGAGGAACCTTTTTTGCTGCTTTTAGCTTCTGGTGGTAGCCATTTTGTCATTCTTTGTCTCTACTATCTGCTTGTGTCCTCATAATGTCTTCGCCCGTGTGTGTGTCCTACCTTCCAGTATCACCTTATCTTAACTTGATTATATCAGCAAAGCTCTTGTTTCAAATAAAGTCACATTTATAGTTACCAAGAGTTAGCTTTTTAACATATCTTTTTAGGGGATGCAATACCACACATAATACTCTGTGTGAAAGCTTTTCTGATTCTGCTTGTACTCCCAAGGAAAATTTATCACCTTGTCAATTATGTCCTCACTATAAACTGTGTTCATACCTTGCTAACACTTGTCATACTTAAATGCAAACACACATACACAGTATATACATAGCTTTTTACATTTGTTCCTGCTAATCCTTGCAAATCAGGTTTGGATTCTCTTTATGATGAGGTGCCTATACTAGAGCAATGACTTCGGTAACAGAGGTGAAGTTTGTAAAATGATTGGGAGAGACTTAGCAATTGACTTAATTTAAGGAGAATGATGAGGAGATAGAGTTAAAACAGAGATGACTGAGATTGAGGTTACTTGAGATGTTGGTGTGCTCCCAGCAGAAATAGAGACTGTAAGACACCAGATGCTTAACTTTGCATGTACTGAGTTCAAAGTATGTGACTTTTTTTTTTTTGCATAAGAACTTTGTTTTTTGGGGGAGAAGTTTACCTAATATGTGAATTGGAAAAAAAAAAAAGCCATGTTAAGTCTCTTACAGTGATGACCTTCAGTTATCTGTAATAACTAGAAATTAAAATATCCTCCGATGCAGTAGAGTTATTACAGTTGTGCTTCTGGGCTTAGTGTACTTTAGGTGTTTGCATAGTGTACATTATCATTCTCTTTAACCGTAATATAGTCACATGAAATAAAATGAATCATAGTTCCTTCTAAGAGGAATTGTTAGATTATTAAAATATAAGTGGTTAGTGTATTTTATGCTTCCAGTAAAAAAGCATTAGAATATGGTACAGGATTTCTATTCGTTGATAAATTTATTCCATGCCATATATAAATTTCTGTTTTAGACTCGGGAACAGGAAGAATTAGAAGAAGCTTTAGAGGTGGAACGACAGGAAAACGAGCAAAGAAGACTATGTATACAAAAAGAGGAGCAACTGCAGCAGATCCTAAAAAGGAAAAATAAACAGACTTTTTTGGATGAACTGGTACATGTTTATACTAATTATGATTTAAAAATTAGTCTTCCTATTTTGCTGAATAATGGTATTTAAATGGCATTTCCAGAGTGTTCATGCTCTTGCTTGCTTTTAGTTTTGATAATTATGTATTGATACCAGTGTATCTATTGCTAAATAAGGAGTCATGCCACCCCAACAAAGCAATATTCTTTTGTGCTCAATTCTGTGGGTCAGGAGCTCAAGTGGGACTTTGGGGGCTGCACTCCACCATTGTATTTTCAGGGCACCTCCCCATGCGGTTTCTGTAGTTGTATATAGTTGGACTTCTTAGATGATAGTGCAGAAGTGTATTAGGGAATATTCTGAGTTGAAACAGAAGCTGTTAATGTTTTAAGACTTGGGCTGGGAAATTGGCACAGCATCAGTTTCACTATATTTACTAGTGAAAAGAGCCCATTCAATTTCAAGGGGAAGTAATATAGATCTTACCACTTGGTGGGAAATTTTGGCATCTTTAATCTACAGAGTATGTGCTTGGGAAAAAATTTTGTTTTCCCAGAATTTGGCATAATGTAAATTCATTTGATATCTAATCTGTAATGCAAAGAAAGTTCTGTGATAGAAACTATGAAAATAACTTTAATTGTAATTTTGTCTTATTCTCATGCCCATTTTTTCTTGCTATAAAGGATTTGAAATGATTTACCCCCAAGATAATGGTGTTTGTTGACATGACACTATTTGTGGACCTTAAAGATGTTAAAGTGAGGTTCTGGTGTATTTTATTTGTATTCCTTTTTCTGTTTCTTTTCCATTCTTTTTTCTTTTTTTAAACTTTTCGTTTCATTTTCAAATGAGAGAGTAACATTATTACTCACCAAAGCTAGTATATTCTTAATAGATTTTTATGTTTTTAAGCTTACTGACTAAAACATTGTTTTCAGAGCATTTTTCTTTTGGTTAATATTTGTTTTTAGTGACTAGTTACTTGATGACATAACTGTAATTCTTATTGTTTCATGAAAAATTAATATATTTGGAAAAAATGGCAGTGTTTTGCAATATTAGTATTTTCCAGCAGGTAGATCCGTAGTCAACTTTATTAAGTAATAGCAATAATAATAACCAAAGTTCGTGAGGTGTTTTATGGATTTGATATTGTATTATTTGATGCTTATAACCTGGTATGACATTAATGACATCATAATATAGAAAACCTTGCTTTCCAGGAAAGTCTTTTTGTAGTCTTTCTCTTCTATTTCTGTCCATAAACATTCATTTCTATGATGTATTTCTTCAGTGTTAACACACTTAGCTCTCCTTTCTTAATTGATATGTTGTTGTTCTGTGATGGGGTAAATGTGTATGTGTATATTTTTCTGTTGTGCTTTTGCCCCCAAACCATTTAAGGCAGTTAACTAGGAATAAAAAGGGAAAGCAAGATTAATTAAATTAGAAGTAGGTGAGAAGGTAAAGGAACAATAAGAGTAAGAGAATTAATGAGGCTTAGACAGAAAATGCTAATCATAAAACCCTATCTACTTTCTATGAGTGGAATGTGAATTTGGTTCTAAAAATGAGAGCAACAGCATATAAAATAGAGTAATGATGTTTTCTCTAGCAACTGCCACTAGTTCTTTCTTGAAAACTATTAAGGTACAGGTGTGGGTTTAACAGTTGAAGTGACACATGTGTTGAGTTTTACATTTTTGTAGATGTGTTTGGTGAGAAATTAAAACTTAAAGGATGAATTACTAAAGACTTGATGTTATAATAATTAGATTGAAAAATTCTTCCACAATCATTTTATACAACCATGAACACACTTTTTGGGAATAATACTTCTCTATACAATTAATTGAATTAATCCTAAATATAGAACTTTGATATTAAATGAAAACACATTTTAATTTATTATGTTTAATCTAGTATAAAAGGTTTTCAGATTTTATGTTCGAGTTAGGTTGCTGTGTATAATAATTATATATCCTTTTAGTGTGTAAAAGTACTAAGTTTTGCTGCCTCACTGAGCTGCTCTTGGCATGAAGCTCCCCTTTAATTCAGTGAGGCAAGACTAGAAACTGCCAATGTGGTACATTGTGTTTAATCTGGAGTTAATATTGGTTTTTGTGAGTCCACCGGTCCACACACCCGCCCCCTCCTGTTTTCCTCACCTGCAAGTCATTACTGCACATACTTTTCTCACTATTTAGATCATGTAACACAGTGGTTAAATAATTCTTAGTAATTTACTGTATTCATTAATACAATTAATCACAACAGATTGGTTTAGAATACTATTGCAGTTTGGATTTCTGTTTTCTATTTTAAAATTTATTTTTTTGGATTCTTAGTTATATTAATTTTTCAGTCTTTATTAAAACTTTCTGTTATAAATGTTAACATATTTTTAGTCCTAGTCCTTATTGACTAATTGATTTCATTAAATCTCTTTTATCTTCTTGAACTATTATTAAGTGAAATGATATATTTCTTTTTCTATGTATGTTCACATGTTAGGTTTTTATAAGAAGATAGCATTGGCTTTTTTGAACATGTTTAGAAGATAAATCTTAGAATTAATCCCTGGAACTGATGTATATAAGTACTACTTGTAGAATTTTTTTTCCTTCTTTTTTGAGTTTGGTCTTTGTGCCAGAAGTCACTTTTTATCCTTGTTAAAAGCATGAGCATTACATCATATTGTGTGTGACAGGATTTTAATGTTATGGTCTTAATGTTTATGGCTTAGCATTTGCCACAATGTTGGCTAAAAAAGTCCATTTATTTAATCCTAACTGTAAATTCAATTTTTTAAACAGTTTTGGAAAAAAAGATTTTTAATCAGGTCCTGTCTTATTAAATCTTTTTATATTCTTGTTTGAAAATTCTCTTCAGTTTATGTCTTAAATTTTGTATGAGTTAATATTATTGTCAAATGCAGTAGCTGATTTTTATTAGAAATATTGTTTGCCAGATGGCTTGCTTAAAGTCAGTTAAAATAATCTTTTAAAAATGGTCATTATAAAGCTTTTAATGAGTATTACAGGCAGTCTTATTAAAATTTCTTTAAATATTAAACAGTGTGCCTTTGGGCAATTATTATAGGTTATAGAACCTTTCAAGATAAAATGTAATGCTAAGAAGAATGAAATAATTTGAAAGACTGAATCTACATGTTATATATTCTCCAAAGCATGTATGTTTCACATAGTTTATTTTACTTTTTAGATTTTTTTTTGTCCTTAGAGCTCATGGTTAATTCTATTTTAACACTCATAAAAGCTTTCAGGCTCCAAAATTCTAAGTGCTAAAATAGAATTAAAGAGGTTTAAAGTAAATTCTATGGTATAATAAGTATTATGAGGTACTTAGAATGTTTATTTTTATAAAATTTCAGCTATGTATCAATACATTTAAAACATTCAGTTTTTTTGTTGTTTTTTCTCTGGTACTGGGGTTTGAACCCAGGGCCATGTGCCTGCATGCTTTGCAAGTGCTGTACTGCTGAGCTGCACCCTTGGCCCATTATTTTACTTTTTGAGACAGGGTCTTGCTAAATTATGCAGACTGCCTCTGGTCTCCAATTTGCGATCCTTCTCCCTCTGCCTCCCAACATTCAACATTTTTTAATGTGAATGTGAAACCAGGATTAAAACAAACCAATCTTGATTAACATCTTTTTTGAAGTGAACACACTGTCTTGCTTTGTATATTTTTGTTTTTTGGAGTAAATACCAGTTATGGATAAGCATTAGAATCCATTTGGAGTATAAATTGAGAGCCCAGTGATTTAACTTTTTAGCCAAGAAAATTTATTTTTCCTCTTTTAGTTTCTACATATGAAAAGATGGACTAGATATTAAAACACAGTTTTGGCCACAGCCCATTGAAAATCTTCCTTAAGAAGGCCAGGCATTGTGGCACACACCTGTAATCCCAGCTTCTTGGGAGGCAGAGGTAGAAGGAACACAAGTTTGAGGCCAGAGGTAGCCCCTGTAGCTTAGCTAGACCCTGTCTCAAGATAAAAAATAAAAATGGGCTTGGGGCAGCTCAGTGGTAGAACACTTGCAAAGTATTCGTGAGGCTCTCAGTTCAGCCCCCCAGTACTGCATAAAAAAAAAAATCTTCCTTAATTTTATGTTTTATTGTAAAATGTTTAATGGAAATTCTAGAATAGCTGCGGGGATTCCTGAGAATACTGTTATAATACATTTCCAATACTTCACTGTAGAATATGACAAGAATTCAGCATATTCTCATATTGTATTTCATTAATTATTGTTCATTATTGCTAAAGTCACATCTCAATGAATTTGCTTCCTACTAAGGATCTGTTTTCTAAATAAAATTTGTTTTCTTCCCTTTACTTTTGAAAGTTTTAATCTTTGACATTGCTCTTGCAAAACACTTCTATTACAAAATCTTGATGTGCAACTTTACTGTAGGACAATTCTGTTGAGTTAAATTGCTTGTTACTTGAATTACTTTTACACTGTAATCTTAAAAAATTACTTTTAAGTATATTAACTAGCCACATTTTTGCCTAAAAATTATTAAATTGTTAGATTTGGAAACAAAATTAGAACCTACTGTATGTGTGCTTTCCTCCTGTTGCAATGGTACAATAGAGTTTGTTCTGGATTAAATTCTGGGTGATCACTATTTAAAGATATTTCAGTATAGCCCATTTTAGCAATATGTTTGTTATCACAGATAACTTTACTATAGGAGATAGAAATGTGGTTTTGTACCTTCGTCTTTTTTTGTAGATGTAGGATGTACTGTGTGTGTGTGTGTGTGTGTGTGTGTGTGTGAGAGAGAGAGAGAGAGAGAGAGAGAGAAGAGAGAGAGAGAGAGAGAAAGGAGTGCATATGTGAGCTTTTCCTCTAGACCTTCCTCTGCATGTGTTTCTGGGTTCTTAACTGACAACTCAGATAGGAAGAAGTCTGGATATCATTTAGTTTAGATCTTATCTCCATAGCACTTTCAACATGTAAGAGGACTTCATGTTTAACAGGATAAATAACAATTTACATATAAGAAATAGTAATTCGCCTGTGTTATTAAAATATGTGTGTGTGCAGATTTGTGTAAATAGTGGCCCTCATTTAATGACAATGTAAGATAATAGAGTGCTTGTCAATTTTGTTACTTGATTAAAATTTTTGATTTAATTTTTAAAAGTAAGTAAAGGAGAAAATAAATACACATTTGGTTGCACTTACAATAGTTCCATTGTGCAAAACTGAACAAGGATCATTTCCAAACAGCCTCAGGTGAAATCTAATGGGAAGCAATTTCAAACTGGTCCAAATTCACTGCTAAAAAGAATGTCTTATATAAACATCTGATCTAAGTTATAGTACTTTGTGCAACTCTCTTTGTGATTAGCTTCTAGTTTCTTTCTTTCTTTTTTTTAATAAATAGGGTTGGTGGCTAAATGAAATAGGACCTTATTGTCTTTAATGTGGATTTTATAAAAATACTTGTTTTCAGGTTATTTTGATTTATGACTCTACAACAGCCTTTTCTTATTATAGAATGTTAATATTTTTTTGTAAAGTGTTCTCCATAAAGTGAATATTTAGTTTGACATCAAATGCTTAGGGAAAAGGCATAGTTTAAAATAGAAGTTTTGTTGCTTTTTAGTTTTTCCTTTTTAAATTATATATTGAATTTGAACTTTTCTTACAGGAGAGTTCTGATCTCCCTGTTGCTCTGCTTTTGGCTCAGCATAAAGACAGATCTACCCAATTAGAAATGCAACTTGAGAAACCTAAACCTATAAAACCAGTGACATTTTCCACAGGCATCAAAATGGTAAGCCTTATTTTAATTGCTTATTTGAAAAATATTTTTCAAGGATTATGCTTTATAATTTTATATTGATTTCCACAGTAAACTGGAATGTTTAGATGTTTACAAATAATATCTTGTCTAGGTTAGATGCCTGGAAATACAAATATGTGCAGTATAAGGAAAATTAAAATAGTTCTCAAAGTACATAATACAGTTTTGTTGAGTGTGATACTAGGTTTATGTTATTTTACAAGCTTGTTGTTAGGTGCTGTTGAATTGTGTCTGACTCATAACGACCCTTACAGGGTTTTCAATGGCTGATTGTTTCGGGATTGCCTCAGGAATGGATTGCCATGTCCTTCTCCCAGTTTTTTGCGGTACTGGGAATTGAACTCGAGACCTCAGAGTCTGCAGAAGGGTGCTGTACCAACTGAGCTAAATCCCAGCCTATTTTATAAGCCTATAGCTTGAAAAAACATTTCTTAAAAGAAAATGCATAAATATTGTTGTTGTTGTTGTTGTTGTTAGGTGCCATCGAGTCGGTATCCGACTCATAGCGACCCTCCATACAACAGGGGAAACACTATTGTCAGTGCTTCTCTGCTGTTCACAGGGTTTTCAATAGCAGATTGATTTTTTGGGAGGGGGTTGCCAGGTCCTTCTCCCAAGCCTACAGCTTCTGGTGTTCCCAGGCGGTCTCCCATCCAGGTACTAACCAGGCCTGACCCTGCTTAGCTTCCGAGATCTGATGGGATCGGATGCCACAGGGCTACCGCTGCAGGCAAATATTGTTAGGGAGATATATTTATCTTGCCGATTAAAAAATAAGAAAGCAAATGTATCAATTTATGCCTCCCTCTGAACAGTTCTTCTCCACATTAATATATATTTTAATATGTAAAAGCCATTTTTAGCTTCTAGACTGTTTTAATGATTGTGCTGTTAGGTGCCATCGAGTTGGTATCTGACTCCCAGTGACCCCACATACAACAAGTGAAACACTATTGTCATTGCTTCTCTGGTATTCATAGGGTTTTCAATGGCAGATTTATTTTTGGGAGTAGGTTGCTGGGTCCTTCTCCCAAGCCTATAGTATCTTGTGTTCCGAGGTGGTCTCCCATCCAAGTACTAACCAGGCCTGACCATGCTTAGCATCCAAGATCTGACAAGATCGGACACCACAGTGCTACAGCTGCAGGCTGTTTTAATGATGGACCAAATTTTTACAGAATTGTTTTTTACCCATTCATTCAAAAGACTTTATAAGCCAGTGATATATTCAGAAACTTCTACCAAGTTCTTTTAAGAATTATATGCTTTTTAATATTCATTTTAATCTATTTTTATATCCAGATTTTTGAGATATAGCCATTCTAAAATATAACTTTCAAATTAGTAAATGTATTTTAAAGCAGTCTCATTGTAGTAATATAGAAAATGCGGCAGCATTATGAAATTGTAGTTAAGGATTTGGATTATGGAGCCAAACAGACCCAGTTGAAGTCTCAGCTATTTTACTTAGACATATTCTTGACATGAGCAAAATTAGCCTCTATAATCTGTTTTCTCCCCTCATCTATAAAATGGCAGTGACAATAACTACCTCATAGGTTTACTGAGGATGTTAAATGAAAAAATGTGAAAAAAGTGCACAACACAGTGCCTGGCAAGTAGTAAGTTCTCAAAAAACGAGACAAGTTGTTATTAATAGTAACGTGAAGTGTTAATACAAATGGCTATACTAGTTTATTTCATAAATTTTTTATAGTCTATAACTATATAATGAAAATAGCATTGGCATTAGAGTTAGATGATCCACATGTAAATTTTGCCTCTAACTTGATTGATTATACGGTCTTGACCAAGTTGCCTATTTTCATTGTTACCATCCATTACCTCATAGGATTGCTGTAAAGATTAGGTAATATATGGTTTAGATATTGCCTGGCACTTATACAGTGTTCAGTAAATATGAGCTAAAAACCATTATGTTGCTAATTCCAAATGGAATAAGGTAGTCTTTAATGTTTTGTTTTTGTAACATAGTAATTCTGCATATATCTAGTATATCTGTATATACAAATACTTTCCAGAATTCTTAGGTTTTCTCTTTTTTCCTGTTTCCTCTTAAAATATAAATCTCAATCAATCAAAATTTTCAGGTTCATAGCTTATTATGAAATGATTATAATGTCTACTATTATGTATTATAAAGTGTAGAGAATAGTTTTTTGTTTTTTTTTGTTTTTTTTTTGCCATACTGGAGGTTGAATCCAGGGCCTTGCATGTTTTGCGAGTGCTGTACCACTGAGCTGCATCCCCAGCCCACTGTTTCACTTTTTTGAGACAGGGTTTTGCTAAATTTTGCAGAATGCCTCTGGTCTTGAACTTGCGATCCTCCCACCTCTGCCTCCTGAGTCGCTGGGATTATAGGTGTGCACCACCGCACCCAGCATAGCATTTTTTATTTAGTCTTATGATGCTAAGGTATGTTCACTGTATTTTTCTTTCTTTTGCTACCATTGTCCCACTATTATTAACCTTTGAGCATTGCTTTATATTAAGACTTATAATCAACGTATTAAAATAATCAGTTTATCTTTTTGTCTCTCTTTATCAGCCTATAAACTCCCAGAGATGACACCTAATAAACTGTCCATAAATCGTACATAGAAGCTAAATAATTGAATGGATGAATAGAAAAACAAATAGATTGTTGATTAGAATTCTACCAGAGTTCGTCTGTTTTAAAGTAAATCATTAAATCAACCCCTTAGTGAATTATATGTAGTGTAAATATTTGGTATTCTTATATTTTGGTGAATGAAATTTTTACTCCTTAAGTTGTTGCATATTGCTGTATAAAAATACCTAGTGTAATGTCAGGAAGCCAAAAAAATAGCAGCAATTGGAAACTGTAGAATAGTCTTGCTGGAGTTAGTGTTCTGAATTTTAATGAAATTAATGGAAAAGTATTTACTAAATATATTTCTTCACTCTCTTGGAAAGTATTCTGGGTACTTCTCTTAAGTGAACACTGAGACAGAATATGGTCATTTATAATGAAACCATACTTTATTTATATCTTATTGATCAGATTCTCTAATAAAGTATATAAGAACTTGGAAAATTAAGAACTTCCCTGTTTTCCCCCTGGTATTTAAAAACTCAGCAGGATGGGGTTTGCAGATTTTTTTGATTAATATTTATCATGAGTATTCAGAGCTATTTTTAATGACACACAATATTGAAGTTACTGAAGTTAGCTGAAAAGATCAGTGAAATCAGTAATTTGCAGAATGAAGTCATGATTAGATGAGACAACATAGCTACATACCTCAGGAATATATCCCCTGTTATAAATTGAGCATGGTGAATATGCAAGAGGGATTGTCTCAGAAAACTTATCAAAGTACATTTCTAACTAGAGCTATCAATGTGATTTTAAAAGATAAGGACTATTTATTCTGACCTCAACAGATAAAGTCATATAAACTATACTTTTATTGTTGCATGTGATAAAAGATTGCTTTCTTTTTAGCAGCTGTATAGTAACTGTTCCTATTTTCTAGTTATCTTTTATAGTATGTATAAATTAATCAGATCTAACTTACAGTCATAGAAGACATAGTCACTCATCTTAAGTCTTTTGCAAGTTAATTTTTTTTTCTAGTTAGTAATTATAGCAGTTTGAAAATGTTGTTGTTGTTAGGTGCCATTGAGTCGTGTCTGACTCATAGCGACCCTCATAGGGTTTTCAATGGCAGGTTGTTTTGGGATTGCCTTGGGAGTGGGTTGCCACTTCCTTCTCCCATTTTTGCGGTGCTGGGAATTGAATTCGGAACCTCAGAGACTGCAGTGCGGCACTCTACCAACTGAGCTAAATCCCAGCCCTTGAAACTGTAGATGATTTAATAGTAAATTGACTCTGCCTCCAAAAAGATCCTTTTTGGTGGTATTGAGGGGTTGAACTCCGGGCCTGGTGCATGTTAGGCAGGTGTTGTACCACTGAGCTGCACCTCCAAACCTTTTTTATTTATTATTTTGAAACATAATCTCATTAAGTTGCACAGGCTGCCCTGGCCTCAAACTTGTGATTCTTCTGTGTCTGAGATTACAGGCAGGCACCACAGTGCCTGGCCTTCTACCTCCAGAATTTTTCTTGACTACACCTATTTCTCTCCATTTCCATCATCCTAGGCTAGATGGCATCATCTCTTTCTTGGAGAGAAACCTTCTATGTGATCTCTCTGTTCTTCTGAGTACCTTGAGATCTTTTCTGTAAACTTGCAAATGAATGTATGATAGTAAATAAGCAACACTGGAAAAATGAGATCATCACTTCCTTGCTTAGAATCATTTCATTTCTCTTTCAATTCCCATCTAGCTACTTTTTCAGAATTCAAAATGTTTAGATTATACCTATCTTGAGGGTAAAGGCCTTATTTTAATTCAGTTTTATATAATTATAGGTATGTGGATACTTAAATAATAGCAAATATTCATGATCAGTTTTAAACCTAAAAATGTAGGAAGTATTAACACATCCTTGTATAAAGAAAAGCACTACTCATTAAGGAATTACCAAAACTTTTGAGTTGAGAGACATGGTATAGAGAAAAGAAAAGAAATTTTAACTTCAAGGATTGTTCACAGTATTAAAATGTATGTATAAAATGCAAAACCAGGCGCCCAATATATGCTATCCATGTGCTAAATAGTAGTAATTAGCAACTCTATGCTACTAGTAGTGCTTGTTATTCTTATAGTTAAATATCTACATGAATTATTTTATAATTTCTTTACATTGTGTAAATAGGTAATGTATAATTCTAGGATTCTTGAATTTGAGGGAATTTTATGGTAAATTTAGTATTTATATACTTTTATAAATCTTATGTATTACCGTGGACTTAGCTTTTTGTTTTGTTTTAAAGCTTAAAATTTTATTCTTTAATTTACAGATAGTAAAGGTTATTATGATGTACAGATTTCCAACCATGAACAGTTCCATCACTCCTCAAAATTCTCTTATGTTGCTCTTTGTTAGTCAACCCTGCACACCCAACAACTACCAACTGGTGCTATGTTTTCTATCCTTGTTTTGACTTTTCCAGAATATCATACAAATGGCAGTTGGGTAAACTTTGAGATCTGGCTTTGATAACTTAGAAAAATGCATTTGAGGTTCATTCATGTTGTTGTATGTGTCAGTAGTTTGTTTGTTTTTGCTGAGAAATACACCATTCTGTGAGTATACCAGTTTCTTGAGATATTCACTGGTTGATGGACATTTTTTTTTCTTTCTTTTATGATTGTGAATAATGTGACTATAGGTTTAATATCGCTTATCCAAGATACTTAGGATCAGAAGTATTTTAGATTTTAGAATTTTTCTTAATATTTTCATGGGCTTTATCAATTGAATATCACAGGGCTCAAAAGGTTTTGGATTTGGGAGCATTTTAGATCTTAGATCTTCAGATTAGGGATGTTACACCCATATAAACATTTACATACAGCGTGTCTGTGTGCATCTGTGCACAAATTTTCATTTCTCTTGGGTAAATACTAAAAGTGTGGTTGCTGAGTTATGGTAGGGGAATATTTAGTTTTGTAAGAATCTGCCAAAGTGCTTTGCAAAATATTTGTACCATTTTACATTACCACCAGCATTGTATGAGTGTTCTTGTTGCTCTGCATCCTTGTTAGCACTCAGTATAATGAGTTTATAACATTTATTTTTAGCCATTCTAAACAGGTGGTTGTGGTTATTTCATTATTGTTTTTGCATTTCTCTGATGATTAATGATAGTATCTTCTTGTGCTTACTTGCCATTATTTACTTTTCAAAATATTTACATTTTACTTGATTTATAATAGTTGTACATATTTATGGGGTACAGTGATTATTTTAGTACATGTATACAATGTGTTATGATAAAATAAGGGTAATCAGTGTATCTGTCTCTTAAATATTTATTGTTTCTTTGAGTTGGGAATATTCAAAATCCTCTCTACTAGGTATTTTGAAATATATGGTTAATTGGCGTCAATTATTGTTGCCTTGTTGTGCCATAGAACATTAGAAGTTATTCTTCCTATCCAGCTGCATCCTGATATCTCTTACCCATCTTTACCTTCTCCATGCTTTGTGGCTATTGTTCTTTTGCTGTAGCTGGATAGACATCATGGGTAGACAGAGACCTCTTCAAGTACTATCTCTGGCAGTGTCTGTGTCTCTGGTCTTCCGACAGTACTGAGCGATGAAAGCAGGCAGGTCAGAGTAGCAGCAGCAGGTGGAGCCCTCTATTATTATGGTGGTTGTGTAGGCCTCAGGTACTGCAATTCTTAGCCCTGTAAATATTATAGGTCTTATATAGGCCAAGGAGGTCAGGATTCCCAAGCACTATAAGTGATACATCTCTTATATAAGCCAAGGATGTTAGGATTCCTCAGCCCTTGACAGCAGCTGACATTGTAGCTTCCTGACGGGCCTAGGTATTGGGACTCCTTAGCCCTTGACAGTGGCAATTGTAATGGTTCACAGGCTTAGGATGTCTAAAAACCCTTGGTCCAGCTCTCTGGAACTCTTAGTGAACAGGACCTGCAATGTCTCTTTTCTGGCTCTTTACAGCTTTCTTTCTCCTTGTCTTGCCTTCACTTTTGGTGATTCCCCTTTTTCCTGCTTTGCTTACTTTTTAAAACTCTTCAGCTTCCTCTTGTTGCTATGGCTGCTGCCATGGTTGTCACTGTTAGGGATGCAGCTACTGTTGCACTTCTGCTGCTGTTCTACTGCTGCTAGCCACCAGTCTTGCGACCCTACCTCTTCTTTAGCTGACAAGCAGCTGGCCACTCCACCTCTTTTCCAGCTTGGCCTGCCGATTGCATAGCTCTGCTTCTCCTTCATCTGTCAAGCAGCCAACTGCTCTGCTTCTTCTGCAGCTCAGCATGCCTGTGGCTGCACTGTTGCTGCTGCTCTACTGTCTGTGCCGCTCTTCTATTTCTGCTGGTGCCACCACTCTTCTGTCTCTGCTGTTTCTTTCTATGCGTTACCACCTCAACCTGCTCTATTAAAACTAGGCAAAAAGACCACTTGAGAAAAGCCCTTTATGGTGCCTAATGTTGCAACATAGCAGACAGCACAGGAGGGTGATTCCCAGCCAGTTCATTCTGTGAGCTAAACAGCCATCTTACATAGCTAGAGAAAAGGTGTTTGTGTCAGTTACGCAGACCTTTCATCCAAATGAAGATTTGTGTTTGCACCAATCACATCATAGCCCATTTTGTACTAATCACAATAGTCCCTCTGCTGGGCCACCAGAAGTGCTCCCCCTCTAGACTAGGTTGGTCTCAGGGTCATCTAGACTTCATTGAAAGTTATGATAGCAAAAAGTCTAGTGCAAACTGTTTGAAAGAGTTGTGACAGGGACTGTACTTTCAGTAGTCAGAGCAAGCAGCTGTGATCATTAGGTAGCTTTAATATAGCCAATGCTGATGTAAGGTTGATGTGGCTGGCTGCTTGAGTGACAGTCCTTTGCTAAAGGCAGCCAGCACAGCAAGGGAAGGTCTAGAGCTGCCAATTAGAAAGTCACATTTCCCCCCTCATCTTCGTTTATTTACAGGAAAATAAACATCAGATGGAGTACTTACAGTAAGAACTTAAAACAACTTATCATTAACACTAATAGTGATTTTAACAGGGCTGTAAGCACCCCTAGAAGAGTTAGTTCCTCTTTGTCTGTCTCACTGGTAATCACTATTCTGTTTTCTACTTATATGAGATCAACTTTTTTAGTTTCCACATACAAATGAGAATATGTTGTATTTGTCTTTCTATGCCTGACTTATTTCACTTAACGTAATATCCTCTATTCTATCCATCTTGCTACAGATGATAAGATTTCTTTCTTTTTTTGTGGATAATTTTCTATTTGAATATGTACCACATTTTCTTTATCCATTTTTCTGCCAGTGGATACTTATGTTGATTGTATATCATGGCAGTAATGAACAGTGCTACAATAAATGTTGTTGTTGTTGTTGTTGTTGTGAGGTGCTGTCCATCCAGTCTGACTCATAGTGACCCTACTTACAACAGGTGAAACACTATTGTCAGTGCTTCTCTGATATTCATAGGGTTTTCAGTGGCAGATTGATTTTTGGGAGCAAGTTGCCAGGTGTTTCTCCCAAGCCTACAGCACCTGGTGTTCCCAGGTGGTCTCCCATCCCAGTACTAACCAGGCCTGAGCCTGCTTACCTTCCAGGATCAGATACCACAGTGCTATGGCTGCAGGCCACAATAAATGTAGGAACATAGATATCTATTTGACATACAGATCTATTTACCTTTGCATATATACCTAGTAGTGGAATAAATTGCTGGGTCAACTGTTAGTTCTATTAGTAGGTTCCCCCCCCTCCCCCAAGAACTTCCATACTCCTTTAGATAATGGCTGTAGTATTTAGACATTCTTACCAGTAAGGACAAGAGTTCTCCTATCTCTGCACCTTCACCACCATTTGCCTTTTTTTTTTTTTTTTTTCATTTTGACAATAGCCATTTTGACTGAGGGCAGATACCTCACTGTGGTTTTCATTTGCTCTCCCTGATGAATAGTAATATTGAGCTATTGGCATATCTTTTGAGAATATCTGTCCAGATTATGTGCCTACTTCTTTTTGCATTTATTTTATTTATTAATTGTTGGTGGGGTACAGAATAATAACCCATTTGCTATATCCATTATGCAACTATTAAATCACTTTGGCTTACATATTCCTCATCTTACGTATTTTAATTAACAGTAAAAACTAAAGAAGAAAAGAAAAAAGGTAGAAATTTTAATTAATATGTAATGAAAATGGTATGCAATCGTGTTACATTCTCAGTGATTTTTCCCCTTTTATTTTTGTATGCATTCATATAATTGCATCTTATATTTTGAGATCTTCCTCTCCCTCTTTACCCCTCTACATTACTACCCCTACTTCTCCCCTCTTCTCCAACCTCTGTTCCCACCAGCTGATGCCTCCCCCTTCTTTCTGATCTGCTTGTATTTTCCATTCTTAGAAAGGTAGGATTGTGCTGGGTGCCATGGCACATGCCTGTAATCCCAGCAGCTCCGGAGGCGGAGGCAGGAGGATCGCAAGTTTGAGACCAGAGGCAGTCTGCGTAACTTAGTGAGACCCTGTCTCAAAAAGTAAAAAAATGGGCTGGGGGTGCAGCTTAGTGGTCCAGCACTTGCAGAGCATGCAAGCACAAGGCCCTGGGTTCAACCCCCAGTACTGGAAAAACAAAAACAAAAACAAAAAAGACCCAAAAACCTATGCTGTCAGTAACAAGCCTATGCCTGCAGTGCAGTGAAGATGACAAGCAGCTCTTTATCCTCAGCCTCCAAGTACAGCAAAAAAAAAACAAACCCAAAACAAACAAACAAAAAAACCTACAGTAGGATTGTTCATTTTTATGTATCTAAATATGTATTTTTTTTCTTTTAAGTTAGATTTAGCTCTCAGATATGAATGAGAACACATGGTATTTCTCTTTTTGAGTGTGGGTTAATTTGCTTAAAGTGATGTTCTCCAGTTCCATTTACTGAAAATGACTTAGTTTCATTCTGTATTGCTGAGTAATACCTCTATTAAGTATATATACCATAGTTTTTTAATCCACTTTTTTTTTGCTGGACATCTTGATTGATTCATTCACAGTAGCCCACCAAAAAGTTAGATATTTAGGAATGACCCTAACCAAGACCCTAAAGACCTCTGTAGTGCAAACTTCAAAACACTAAAGAAAGAGATGGGGGAAGATACTAGAAGATGGAAGGACTTGCTTTGTTCGTGAATTGGAAGAATATTGTGAAAATGGCTATACTACCAAAAGCAATTTACAGATCTAATGCAGTCCTTATCAAAATCCCAATGACATACTTTGCAGAAATAGAGAAAACAATACTAAAATTCATATGGAAGCACAAAAGACTGCAAATAGCCAGAACAGTCCTCAGTAGCAAAAACAGTGCAGGACATATCACAATACCTGACTTCAAACTATACTACAGGGCTATAGTGGCAAAACAGCTTAGTACTGGCCAAAAAATAGGCTTGAAGATCAACGGAACAGAATTAAAGACCCAAAAATACACCCACGCAACTATAGCCACCTGAACTTTGACAAAGAGGCTATAGACATTCATTGGAGAAAGCCTCTTCAACAAATAGGGCTGGGAAAATTGGATATCCATGTCCAAAAGAATGAAAATAGATGTACATCTCTCAATCTGTATGAAAGTCAACTCAAAATAGATCAGAGACCTCAATACAAAACCTGGAAACCTTAAAAATATTGGAAGATAGGGAATACCCTCCAACATATAGATATTGACAAGCATTTCCTTAACAAGACTCCAACTGCCCAGGAAACTGCAACAAGAATCAACAAATGGGACTACATAAAACTGAAACTGTACAGCAAAGGAAACAATAAAGTACAGAGAGAGCCCACAGAATGGGAGAAAGTCTTTGCATCCTACACATCTGACAGAACACTATTTTCTAGCATTTACAAAGAACTTAAGAAATCAAACACCAACACAACAAATAACCCAATTAATAAATGGGCAGTGGAACTGAACAGACAGTTCTCAAATGAAGAAATATGAATGGCCATGAAAAAACTGCTCAATATCCCTAAGCCATTAGGGAAATACAAATCAAAACAACAACATCTCACTCCAGTAAGAATGACCAAACTTAACAAAACAAGTAGTAACAAATGCTGACAAGGATGCTCAGAAAAAGGAACCCTTTCACACTGCTGGTGAGACTGTAAATTAGTGTAGCCACTTTGGATATCAGTATAGAGGTATCTTAGAAAACTCAGATTAGAACTGCCATAGGACCCAGCTATACCACTCCTGGGAATATGCCTAGAGGAAGTTAAGTCATTATACCACAGAGATACCTGCACTTTCATATTTGCCTACTTTTTCATCAAATTGTAATTATTTTTTGCTGTTCAGTTGCTTGTACATTATGGATATTAATCTCTTGTTGGAAGAAGAGTTCAAAGATATTTTCTCCCATTCTGGATGTTCTGCAGATTTTCTCTTCACTTTGTCTCATGTTTCCTTTGCTGTGTAGAACTTGTTAGATTGATATAAGCCCGTTTATCAGTTTTTAGGTTTTTTGCCCATACTATTGGGGTCATATGTAAAAACATCTGCCCAGACCAATGTCAGGGAGTATTTCCCATTTGTTTTCTTCTATAGTTTCACAGTTTTGTGTCTTATATTTAAAGTTTTGTGTTCTGCCCCCACCTCTTGTTTGTTTGCTTTGAGACAAGATCTTGCTATGCAACTCAGGCTGGCCTTGAACATGTGATCCTCTTGCAATGCTGAGATTACAGAAGTGCACCATCACACCCAAGCTTTTTTGATGCCTTATGAGGTTTGTTTGGTTTTATTTTTTAATGTGAGAGATAGGGAGCCAATTTTATTCTTATGCTGTTCTCTGTATAGAAGCACAGTTCCAACTATTGAGACTATCTTTTCTAACATCCCAATACTTTGTGCCTTTGTTGAAAGTCAGTTGACTGCGGCAGTGGGGATCTGAGCTCCAGATGCCCACGTGAAAAGAACTCAAGAAAGCAATTCCCAAGAAAACAAATAGCTCAATACACAAAGGGACAAAGGAACTGAACATGTCAGATCTCAAATGAAGAAGCTCGTAAGCCCATGAAACACATGAAAAAATGCTCAGTATCTCTAGCCATTAGGGAAGTGCAAATTAAACAACTCTAAGATTCCACCTTACTCCAGTAAGAATGTCCAAGAATAATAAAACAATTAACAACAAATGCTGGAGTGGTTGGAGAGAAAAGAGAACCTTCTTACACTGCTGGTGGATTTGTAAATTCGATCAACCACTTTGGAAATCAATATGGAGGTATCTCAGAAAACTAAAAATAGATCTACCGTATGATCCAGTTATACCACTATTGGAAATATACCCAAAGGGAGATGAGTCGTCATACCACAGAGACATCTGCATCTCCATATTCAATGCAACACTTCATAATAGCAAGGATATGGAATCAACCAAAGTGCCCATCAACAGAAGAATGGATAAAAAAATTATGGTACATATACACAGTGGAATACTACCCAGCAATAAAAAAAAAAAAGAAATCATGTCATTTGCAGCAAAATGGGTAGAATTGGAGAAAGTCATCTTAAGTGAAGGAACACAAGCTCAACAAGAAAAATACCATATGTTCTCACTAATATGTGGGAGTTGAATCAAACTTAAAAGAAGGAAAAAATCCTATACATAAATTGAAACATAATAAAAAGCTCAATTAAACTCTGCATAGAAGGGGCAATTCAAGGAGCGGAAAGGAGGAGGGAGGGATCCAGTAAAGGGAAGTGACGATGGGAGAAGATGGGAGGGGAGGGAGGGCCATTTTGGAGGGAGGGAGGAGAAGTCAACCTCAATGTAAACAGCACAACTTTATTAGTATGGGAAATAATAATAATACCAATAGTACCAAAGGATGGCAATAATGTAAAGGGACTAGATCACTCATGTAATACTGATGAAAATGTAAAAAGATAGATCACTATAGAAAAGTTTGGACTTAAATTAAAATGGGGATGCACGTATATAGATAAATATTCCCACAAAAAGACATACAAGTAGAAAGGAGATCATTGGTAGGAGGAGGTGGGGATAGGGGAGGAGGGTCATGAGAGGGTAAGGGGGAAGCATAGTGAGCAATGTACAATGAAATGCATATATAGAAATGTCACAATGAAATACATGTCAGAATGAAATCCATTAAGTTGTACATTAAAAATTTCCAATTAAAAAAAGTCAGTTGACTATAAATACATGGATTTATTTCTAGGTTCTTTGTTCTCTTCCATTGGTCCATGTGTGTCTATTTTTTCCCCAGTGCCATACTGTTTTGGTTACTGTGGTTTTTTTTTTTTTTTTTGTTTTGTTTTGTTTTAATTTTGGTAGTATACTTTGAAGCTGGATATTGTGATTTCTCTAGCTTAGTTCATTTTGTTCATGATTGCTTTGTCCTTTTGGGGATTTTTTTGCTCCATTGAAGTTTTAGAATTTTTTTCCCATGTCCATGAAGAATGCCATTGGTATTTTAATAGGGATTGCATTTGATCTGTAGATTGCTTTGGGAGTATGGACATTTTTTAAATATCTTTTTAATAAGCAAAGATGTAGCAACTACATATGAATAAACTTTATAAGTGGCAGTTTTTGTGTTTCCCACTTCTTTTTGAAATTATCTTTTATTAACTTCTAGTAATTGTACCTATATGGGGTCCAGTGTGAAATTTTTGTACATATAATATTTTATTTTCATTTGTTGTTCTTGTTAGGTGCCAGTGAGTCAGATCCGACTCATAGGAATCCTACATACAACAGAAGGAAACATTCCCAGATTTTGTTTTAGGCACACAATCTTTGTTATGTAGAAGCCCATTGTTGCAGACACTGTGTCAATCCATCTAGTTGAGGGTCTTCCTTTTTTTGTTGATCTGCCACTCTTCTAAACCTGATGTCCTTTTCCAGGGATTGGTCCCTCCTGACAACATGCCCAAATACATCAGAAGCAGTCTAGCCATCCTAGCTTCCAAGGAGCATTCTGATTGCACTTCCTCTAGAACAGATCTGCAATTCTTTTGTGCAGTTCATGGTATATTCAGTGTTCATCTCTAGCACCATAATTCAAAAGCATAAATTTTCCTGTTTCCCTTATTCAACATCCTGCTTACACAACTGTGCGATGTGACTAAAAATACCATGGCAAGAGTGAGGCACATGTTCACCTTGAATGTAACATGTTTACCTTTAAGGAGGTCTTTTGCAACTTTTCCCAATGTGGTGCTCTTTTGATTTCTTGACTGCTGCTTCCATGGGTGTTCATTGCAGAACCAAGTAGAGCACATTCTCGGCAACTTCAATCTTTTCTATATTTATCATAGAGTTGTGTACTGTCCCAGTTGTAAGGATTTTTGTTTTGCAGATGTTGAGGCTGAGGTTGAACTCAGTTGGTAGTGTGCCCTTCTGTGCTCTTTGAGGCCATGGGTTCAATCCCCAGCACTGTAAAAATGGGAGGACATGGCAATCCACTCCCACAGAGATACTGAAACAGCTATTCAAACCTCTATGAAGGTCGCTATGAATTGGACCTGACTCCATGACACCTAACAACAACTTTTATTTTCATAGCTATTATAAGTGGGGGATTGCTTTCTTGATTTCTTTTTCAGCTAGTTCATTATTAATCTATAGAAGCAGTGCTGGTTTTTCTGTTAATCTTTTATCCTGCAACTTTACCAAATTTGTTTATCAGTTCTACCAATTTCAGGTTTATGTTTTTTAATGTAAAGATCATGTTGGTTGCAGACAGGGATAGTTTGACATCCTTTCCAGTTTGGATGCCCTTTATTTCTTTCTCTTGCCTAATTAATCTGGCATGGTCTTCTGGTACTGTGATGAATAAGAATGGTGAAAGTGGGCATCCTTGTCATGTTCCAGATAGTAGAAGAAATATTTCAAGCTTTTCCACTTTCCCTATAATGTTAGCTGTGGTTTGATAAGTATGGCCTTAATTGTGTTGAGGTATGTTAGTTTTATATCTAATTTGTTGGAAGTTTTTATCATGAAGGCATATTGAATTTTACTCAGTGCCTTTTTCTGCATTATTAAGATGATCATATATTTTTTGTCCTTCATTCCATTATTGTGATGTATCAAATATATTGATTTGTGTATATTGAACAATCTTTGGATCCTTAGGATAAATTCTTTTTAATTAAGTGTATGTTTTTGATGTTCTGTTGGATTCTGTTTGCTGGTATTTTGTCGAGAATTGTATCTGTGTTTGTCAGGGAGGTTGGTGTGGTGTTGTCTGATTTTGTTCTTAGGGTAATGCTACTCTTGTAGAGTGAGTTTAGAAAAATTACCTGCCATTCTTTTTGTTGTTGTTGTTGTTGTTAGCTTGAGAAAAATTGGTATAAGTTTGCATTTAAAAGTTTGGTCAAATTAGCAGCAAAGCCATCTGGTCTTAAGCTTTTCTTTGTTGAGAGACTTTTTATTACTGATTCAGTTTCTTTGCTTATTATTTGTCTGTTGAAGTTTTGCTATTTCTTCATGGTTCAGTCTTGGTAGGTTTTACGTATCCCAGGTTGTATCCCTTTCTTGTAAGTTTTCCTATTTGCTAATATGCAGTTGTTCATAGTATTCTCTAATGATCCTTTATTGATTATAATGGCTTTTTTCTCATCTCTGATTTTTTAAAATTTGGGTCTTTTTTCTTAGTCTAGCTAGCTGTCAATTTAGGTCGTCTTTTAAAAAAACCAATTTTGTATTTATTGATTTTTCTTGTGTGTTTTTCAAAGTTTTAATTATCTCTGATCTTTATTATTTCTTTCCTTCTACCAATTTTGGATTTAGTTTGTGCTTGACTTTCTGGTTCCCTTGGTTACATCATTAGGTTGTTTATTTAAGATTTTTCTAGTGTTTTGGTATAGATATTTATCACTTTAAACTTAGTATTGCTTTTGCTGTATCTTATAGGTTTTTGTATATTGTATTTCTATTTTCATTTGTTTCAAGAAGTTTTTATATTGTCCTTTAAATTTTTTCATTGACTTATTGGTTATTTAGGAGCATGTTGTTTAATTTTCATGTATTGGTACAATTTCTAAAAGTAAAGTTTCTCTTGTTACTGATTTATAATTTTATTCCCCTGTGGCAAGAAAAGACACATGATGTGATTTTGATTATTTTAGAATTTTTTTGAGACTTGTTCCCTAATATATGTTCTGTCTTGGAGAATGTTTCATGCACTGATAAGAAGAATATGTATTCTGAACTGTTGGATGAAATTTTCTGTAAATAGTAGGTTCATTTGCTATACAGTATAGTTTCACTCAGATGTTTCTTGATTTTCTATCTGGATTATTTGTCCATTGATAAAATTGACTTCTGTCCAATTGGGAAACTTTGGGGCATTTCTTTGTATACTTTTTTTGTTGTTCTTTCTCATTTTCTTTACCTTACTCTGGGATTTCAATTACTTTCAAGTTCTACTTCTAAAAAATTCGTTGGTGCTTTGCTCATTTTTTCCTTGTCTTTTTTACTGTGTGTCTGTATGTATATGCACACACTTACATTTTGGGTAGCTAATATTCCTGTACCTTTAAGTTTACAGATCTGTTCTTCTGTAGTGTCTAATATGCTGCTTACCTAATTTGTTATATTATGCCTTTCATGCAATATGTGTTTTTATCTCTAGATATCTTGCCTGGGTCTCTTTTGTGTCTTTCATTTTTCTCTGAATTATGTTCATTTTTTTCCTACCTTCTTGAATATGAGGAACATATTTATATTATCTCTATTAATATTCTTGTTGACGAATTTCACCGCCTCTGTCAATTCTAGGTCTGCTTCTTTTCACTGTTTTTTTTTTTTTTTTCACTTGTGATATGAGTCATATATTTCTGACCACTACTTCTTGTTGTTAGGTGCTGTTGAGTCAGTGTCTGACTTATAGCCACCCTGCAAACAACAGGCAAAACACTATCATTAGTGCTTCTCTGCTATTCATAGGGTTTTCAATGGCTGATTGTTTTCTGGGAGTAGGCTGCCAAGTCCTTCTCCCAAGCCTACAGTACCTGGTGTTCCTACGCGGTCTCCTATCCAGGTACTAACCATGCCCGACCCTGCTTAGCTTCCAAGATCTGTTGGGATCAGGCACCACAGTGGTATGGCTACAGGCTTCTGACTACTGAGATGGCTCTTTACTTCAGTGGTGTTTGGTCATTTTCAGTGATAGGCCTTACACTTAGTATCTAAGTACTTCCTAAGTATTTTTTTGTTTTGGATATTGTTTTCAAGGAATTATTTATTTCAAATTTTGTTTCCCATTGCTTATTCCTAATATATGCCTAGATTCAATTTGTGAAAATTTTTATTAGTGATTGTGTCTGCATTCATGAGGGATATTGATCTATCCCCCACGTGTCTGTCAGTTTGCTGTACTTTGGGTCTTACATGTTGCTGTGATGTGGAAAGCTATGCCACTGGTATTACAGATAGCAACAGCGTCACCTATGGTGGACAAGTTTCAGCTGAGCTTCCAGACTAAGACAGACTAGAGAGAAGGACATGGCTAACCCACTCCTGAAACAGTTACCTATTGAAAACCCTATGAATAGCAGAGAAACACTGTCTGATGTAGCTCCAGAAAATGAGCTCCCCCAGCTTGGAAGGCACTCAAAAGATGACTGGGGGAAGAGTTGCCTCCTCAAAGTGTAATCTACTTTAATGATGGCAATGGCATAAAGCCCCAGAGACCTCCATTTGCTGATGTGGCAGGATTCAGAGTGAGAAGGAACAACTGTATCCATCCATGAATAATTGGAATGTGGAATGTACGTAGTATGAATCTAGGAAATTAGAAATTATTAAAAGGGAAATGGAGCACATAAACATCAACCTTTTAGATTTAAGTTAGCTAAAATGGACTGACAAGGACTATTTTGAATCAGATAATCATATGGTCTACTTTGCTGGGAATGACAGATTAAATAGAAATGGCATTGCATTCATCATCAAAAAAGACATGTCATGTTCTGTCCTGAAGTACAATGCTGTCAGTGATAGATAATATCCATATGCCTACAAGGAAGGCCAGTATGACAGTTATTCCAATTTACACACCCACTACTGAGGCTACAAATGAAGATAGGGAAGATTTTTATCAGCTCCTACAGTCTGAAAATGATTGAACATGCAATCCAGATGTAGTGATAATGACTAGTGACTAGAGTGTAAAAGTTGGAAATAAAGAAGGCAGCTCAGTAGTTAGAAAATAAGGCCTTGGTGACAGAAATGATGCTGGAATTCGCATGATAAAATTTTGTCAGATAAACAACCTTTTCAGTGGAAATACATTTTTTCACTCACATAAACAGTGAATCTACACATGGAATTCATATGATCAGAAACCAATGATACTGAAGGAAGAAGTGAAAGCTGCCTCGAATGAACTGGCAAAATACAAGGCTCCAGGAACCGATGGAATACCAATAGAGATATTTCAACAAACAGATGCAGCACTGGAGGTGTTAACTTGTTTATACTAAAGGATTTCAAAAACAGCTACCTGGACAACTGCTTGGAAGAGATCCATATTTGTGCCTATTCCCAATAAAGGGAACCAAATATGGAAATTACTGAACAATATCATTAATATCACATGAACAAAATTTTTCTAAAGATATTTGAAAAGCGACTGCATCAGCATCCAGACAGGCAATTTCCCGAAAATCAAGCTGATTCAGAAGAGAGCCATCATTGCTGATGTCAGATGGATATTAGCTGAAAGCAAAGAATACCAGACAGATGTCTATCTATGTTTTATTGACTATGCAAAGGCATTTGACTGTGTGGATCATAACAAATTATGGGTAACATTGTGAAGAATGGGAATACCAGAGCACTTAATTGTACTTATGAGGAATCTGTATATGGCCCAGGAGGCAGTTGTTCGAACAAAACAAGGAAACACTTCTTGGTTTACAATCAGGAAAAGTGCACATCAGGGCTGTATCCTTTTACCATACCTCTTCAATCTCTGTGCTGAGCAAATAGTCTAAAAAGCTTCACTTCATGAAGAAGAATGTGACATCCAGGATTGGAGGAAGACTCATTAACAATCTGCATTATGCCAATGACACAACTCTGCTTGTTGAAATTGAAGAAGATTTCAAACATTTTCTGATGAAGGTCAAAGAACATAGCCTTCAATATGGATTGCACCTCAGCATTAACAGAACAAACATCATTACAACTGGTCAGTATGCAATTTGATGATAAATGGAGAAAAGATTGAGATTGTCCAAGATTTTTCTTTACTTGGTTCTATAATCAACATCCATGGAAGCAGCAGTCAATAAATCAAAAGGCCTATTGCATTGGGAAAAGCTGTTGCAAAAGACCTCTTTAAAGCGTTGAAAAGTAAAAACATCATATTGAAGATGAAGGTGCATCTGTCTCATGCCATGGTATTTTCAGCTGAATCATATGATTGTTAAATGTGGACATTGAATAAGGGAGACAGGAGAGTTGATGCTTTTGAATTATGGTGCTAGACATGAATGTTGAGTGTACCATGGACTGCCAAAAGAACCAACAGTTCCATCCTAGAAGAGGTACAACCAGAGTGCTCCTTGAAAGCAAGAATGGCTAGACCTTATCTTACATATTTTGGATATGTTATCTGGAAGGATCAATCCCTGGAGAACGACATCTTGTTTGGGAGAGTGGCAAGTCAATGAAAAAAAGGGAGACCTTCAACTAGATGGATTGACACAGTGGCTGCAACAATGGGCTTAAACATAAAAGAGATTTTGGGTCTGGCATAGAATCGGCAAGTTTTTTGTTGTGTTGTACACAGGATCGATATGAGTTGGACCTGACTGGATGGCACCTGACACCACCAACACTGATCTATAGTTTTCTTTGCCCATATTTGTCTTCATTTGGCTTTAGTGTTTTGGATTTTAGCTTTTTTACTAGTAATGTTAACAGTGGTTTTGTCACATAGTTGGTCTCATTTGGAAGTGGAGTCTCATGCTCTATTTTTGAATAAGTGTACATGAAATTTGTATTATTCTTTTACATGTTTTACAGTGTTCACTAGTGAAAACATTTAGAAGTCTAATTTCTTTGCATTTAAGTATTGGATAAACTCAGTTTAAAAACAGATATAAGATAACCAGATATTCTATACATTTGTTTTAAGTTGTGTTTTTTAAAGAATTTAAGGATTTTGTCTTTAAGGTATTAATTATATTTGTCAGTGCAAAATCACATAATATTCACTCAAAATTCTTTTAGTGCCTGTAAGAGTTACAGTGGTAATGGTTTTAAAGTTCCCAGTATATTCTCTTATTTTCAGCAGATTAGCCAGATATATATTAACATTTTTTCCCCTCCATACTTAGGAGTTGAACCTAGGGCCCTGTGTATACTCGGTAAGTACTGTACCACTGAACTGCACCTCCAACCTATTTCTCATTTTTGAGACATGGTCTCACTGAGTCATGCAGGCTGCCTCTGACTTTGAACTCTTGATCTTCCTCCCTCAGCCTCCCAAGTCACTGGTATTATGGATGCATGTGAACTTATTAGAACTTCATACTAATACGAATGCAGTACTAGTAACCTGTAGATTCTTTGATCCAGGATAGTTCTGTTTCGTCTTCTTTTCAGAGTGCTTATTGTCACATGGACCTTATACGTTGTAAGAGCAGCCATATAGTTTTACATTTTTTTCTGGTTGTTTTTTAAAATCTATTAAGAAAAGTAGAGAAGAATGTTTTCATCTAGTCTTTTATTTTTATCTATAATTACCATTTCGTGTTCTTTATTTCTTTGTAAGAATTTGAGTTACTATCTATTGTCAGTTCCTTTATTCTGAAGTATTCCTTTAGTATTTTTTACAGATTCCTTGTTGTTGTTGTTGTTGTTAGGTGCCGTCGAGTCGGTATCCGACTCATAGCAACCCTCTGTACAACAGGGGAAACACTATTGTCAGTGCTTTTCTGCTGTGCATAGGGTTTTCAATGGCAGATTGATTTTTGGAAGGGGGTTGCCAGGTCCTTCTCCCAAGCCTACAGCTTCTGGTGTTCCCAGGCGGTCTCCCATCCAGGTACTAACCAGGCCCGACCCTGCTTAGCTTCCGAGATCTGACGAGATTGGGTGCTGCAGGGCTATGGCTGCAGGCCTACAGATTCCTTAGACATTGTTTATTGTTTATTTTGCCTCAGGTTTGAAGAGTAATGTAGTTAGGTAAAGAATTCTTGGTTTTGTGTTTTTCTTTCATCACTTTGGATGCATTATTTTATTATCTTCTACCTTCTGTGGTTTTTGATGAGGATCTGGTTGCTAGTTTGATTGGAGTTCTCTTATTTGTGATCAATCATTTTTCTTTTGTTACTTTCAAGATTTTTCTTTTGTCTTTGACTTTCTATAATTTAAAGGTCCATTGGGGCTTCAACTTCTGCCATTTTTGTCACTCTTTGTGGGCTTTAGTATTAACAGTTTTAGATTTTCTTTATATTTACAGATACTTATAGCCTAAATTCATTTTTTAATATGATTGCCTTTTCCTCAGGCTTTCATAGCCATGGGATTGAGTGATACTTCTTTGAGGAGGGACTACTACAGCATCTTTGCTAGTGAAAAACAGTAATAGTGTGATAAGTTTTTTGTTTTAGTTCATATTGTGGCATTGATTTAATTTTTTTCTTCCTGCCTCATATGAGATTTCCTACACATACACCTGTACTTTCTATATGTTTCAGGTAACAATAGGGCTTATAGGAATCATGCATAAAATATGCATAAAAATAAGGCTTTATAACAATCAAAGGTATTTCTGGGCACAGTTGCCTATACCTGTAATCCCAGCAATTTAGGAAGTGGGAGTAGGAGGATTGCAAGTTTGAGGCAAGAGGCAGCCTGTGTAAGTTAGCAAGACCTTGTCTCAAAATCAAAAAAAAATAAGAAAGGGGCTGGAGGCACAGCCCAGTAGTAGAGCACTTGCAAAGTATGTGCGAGGTCCTGGGTTCAACCCCAAAATACCGCAGAACAAACAAGCAAACAAACAAAAAACAACCAAAAACAAAAGTATTGACTTTTCTTGAGGACTATATGATCTTACCTAATTGTTTTCTTCTTCATGAATACTGAATGATAATATTTAAAACTAGTAAAAAATACCACAGTATATTTAACATTTGCATTAAGACATGTGTTAATCTCTTCAAGAGTCTATGTTGATAAATATTTAACTCTGGACTGCGTCATTGCCAAGTAATATCTAGAATTAGAGTTCCCAGCTGGATATCTAATTTTGTTCCTTATTCTTTTACAAGTGTTACTATGTGCAATAGGCAGGCAATGGCAAGAAAGGTGAGTGGGGAAAAAAGAGAGAGAGACAAAAAACACATGGTAGAGAAGTAAAATAATAAGAAATTTCTTAAACATTATTTTGGATAGTTTTCTTGTTAAGCACATGGAAATACTTTGCACATTTGAGAGTTACTGACTTCATACATGCTATATTGGGGAAACAGCAAATCATTCATTTAATAGAAAGATAATTAGATTGTTTTGTTGGGACTTTTCCTTTCCTGGGCTTCTTTTTTCATAAGATAAACAACAGTTCCTTCGTTTAACTCATATTTTGATAATACATTTGGAGTATAGTAAACATAAATTTAAATTGAATTGGGCATTTAAGGAAAATAAATGACATTCATTCAAAACTTCCTAAGTATTCATAGTCTTGTCAAGTTATATTCTGCTATAAAAATACATGTTATGAGTGGGAATGGACTTTTTAGTATGCACCTAAATCAATATAGTGAGGCATTTTGAATTGTCTGTGGGCCTAGATATCTGTCAATTATTGTATTAATATAATCTCAAGATTGAAGAGCATTCTATAGTTTTGAATACACTTACATCTAAATATGTAGCATGGATAGTCTTAATTCTCTTTTCCCCTTTTTACTGATATGGTCACTAAGCATAAAAGTATAATGGAAGTTATAGTGAGAGGACAAGCCTTTAGACTCTTGGTTTAATTACTTTTTCATTGTACTAGACTGTCTCTTGAGTTAAATATGCAAGGTAGTAGAGACCAGTAAAGAATTTGAAACAGGAAGTAATGTTATACCTTGAACCAACAATGCTATCTTTGATTGTAGCTCCTATATAACAATTATGTATACTTAATTTTTTTTAATGAGGATTATTGGTATTGGCATGGCTGTACAAAATAGTCTTTTACTTTCTGTATTACTAATTTTAGTTTTGGAAATTAGAGCCATAAACGTAATGACCTATTTCTGGTACAAGGCCACTTGTCCTTAAAATGATAAATGATGCTGCTTGTTTTTTTGTTTCTTTTTTTTTATCTGTAGCCATACCACCTTGTCATCCAATCCTGTCAGATCTTGGAAGCTAAGCTGGGTCAGCCTGGTTAGTCCTTGGATGGGAGACCACCTGGGAATACCAGGTGCTGCAGGCTAGGGAGAAGGAACCTGGCAGCCCACTCCCAAAACAATCACCATTGAAAACCCTATAAACAGCAAAGAACCACTGATAGCACCTGACAGCTTTTTCTTTGCTGTCTGCAGTTCTAGCAAAGTTCCACTGTGTTTTATGAAATGAAATCAATCTATTTCTCTGTATTCTATGTAATAGTAACTTGCACTTTTCCAGTAGGAATATTTGAGTTGAGAATGGGAAGAAAAGAGGCCTAATTGTAGCTTCCTTTCGTTCTGTTTAATGGCACAAGTAGGAGACTTTTTTCCCTTGTCTCTTTATAGAAGATAACACGATGATAAAGATGAGGGCTTCAGAGTCAGACTTTGTTGTTGTTGGGTGCTGTCAAATTGGGTCCTACTCATAGCAACCATGTGTACAACAGAATGAAACACTACCCAATACTGTGCCATGCACACAATCTTTTTGTGTTTGAGCCCATTGTTGCAGCCACTGTTTCTTCTCATTTTGAGCTGTGCCACATCAGCAAAAAAGGAGGCCCCAGGGACTCTACTCCATTGCTATCATTAAGGTCGACTCTACTTTGAGGAGGAGAAGGGTTTGGCAATCCACTCCCAAAACAATCCACCACTGAATTGAAAACCCTATGAATAGCAGGGTGGCACTGACAGTAGTGCTGTGCATGGCACAGTTTCAGGGGTGTTTCATTTTGTTGTACATAGGGTTGCTATGAGTTGGACCTGACTTGATGGTACCTAACAACAGCAACAACTACTTTGAGGAGGCAAGTGTTTTCCAGTCATCTTTTGAATGCTTTCCATCCTGGGGGATCATTTTCTGACACTGTATTTGACAGTGCTTCCCTCCTAATCATAGAGGTTTCAATGGTTAATTGTTTTGGGAGTGGGCTGCCAGGTGCTTCTCAATAGTCTGTCTTAGTCTGGAAGCTCAACTGAAACCTGTCTGCCATGGGTGTCCCTGCTGGTATCTGAAATACTGGTGGCATAGCTTTCAACATCACAGCAACCCACAAAGCCCCCACAGCACAATAAACTGACAGACACGTCAGGGAATGTCAGACTAGGTGGGTTCAAATTCTCGCCCTGTAAGTTAACACTTATGGGACTTGGGAAGATAACCTTATGTATGCTTGGAATTTAGATTGCAATGTTGTATTTGTGAGAGTAAAACAGCATAATGAAGTGCTTAGAGAAAATCCTTTGAATTACTGTATCTGAGATGTTGTCAGTTATAGAGTATTTCCTTGACTTAACTGAATAATTTGCCCATAACGATTAACTTTTTAAAAAATAAAGAAACCAACAACAAAGAAGTTAAAAGAGAGTGGTTAACTGCTTATATCCAAACACAAATCTTAAAACTGGATGTAGAATCTGCAAGAATTTTATTTATTTATTTATTTATTTATTTATTTATATTTTGAGACAGAGTCTTGCTAGATAGCCTTGGCTGGCCTCAAACTCACTGTATAGACCAGGCTGTTGCAGCCTCAAAGTTACAGCCATTTTTCTGCCTCTGCCTCTTGAGTATTGGGATTATGGGCATGCACTACCATACCTGGCTAAAAAGTATGAATGACTTTTTAAGTCATGCAAGGATAATCACATTTTATAGATAAGAATCTCAAGACAACTCCATTCTTTTTTGGGTTCATATTTCTTATTTTTACTAAGCAGATACTGTTTGGTGAAATCATGATAAAACATTTGGTCTGGGCATCCACTGGAGTTACTGAGAGCGGAAAACAATACAGACTATGTCAAAAAGCCTTAGGAGAACTCATAGTTAAGAAACAACCCGATACTTTCTTGATTGAAATACTATAACTGAAGAAGCCACCCAAGTATTTATGCATTTGTACTTCTTTCTGTTACTGTTGCAAAGGTATATGTATTTTCTACAAAAAATCATGTATCCTAGAGAAGTCTTATGAAACGGAATCTAGGTCAACTTTTTGGATACAAATACTGTGGTTTTAATGGAGATGGTGTTTTTTGTCTGTCATAGATTTCATATATTGCTCATTTAAAGTGTGGGCTTTTTTGTTTGTTGTTTGTTTTGTTTTTGTGGTGCTGGGGATCAAACCTAGGACCTCGTGTGTGGTAGAAAAGTGCTCTATTACTGAGCCACCTCCTCAGCCTCTAAATGTGTGTAGTTTAATGCATTTATTTGGAGACTAAGATATATCTAGAGACTATTTTTGGTGCTTTGGCCTACTGTCATACATTGTGAAGAGAGGATCAAAAAAATCCAGTGGTTAATAGAATCGGAGATGATCTTTAATAGTCCATTTTTGAAATTCCCTAAATTTCATAATTATAGACACAAGGTTTTTTTTTTCTCTTTTCAGTCCTCCTTGTGGAATTTCTCATGCTATTCTAATTAAGTCATTGTGAAAAATGTTAGTGTTCTTTGAGCATCTATTTTTGTTTTTTTTCTTAAATTGGAAGTTATCAAGAGGAAAATTTTGGTCTAGATAATCTCTGTTGACATTTATACACAAACATTAAGCAAGATGTAAAATAATGAACAGTTATTAGTTTGTGTCCTTAAAGGCAAATATTTTGTATATCGCTTAAGAAAAAAATGTTTTACAAATGTTTTAAAATAGCACTAAAAATATAATAGAAACCAGATGGTCTGTTCAGTAAAATCATGCAATTCAATTTCTTTCCTCCTAACACCTTAGTGAAATCAGGAAGTTTGATTTTGGTAGATGCAGGTTGGTGACTCAAGATCAGGGAGCACATTAAGATTCATGGTAGGCTTGAGTGGAGTGTTTCCAATTAGCAACTTGGTAACAAGAAGTATTGTGGGGACATATACTGCTTGGGAAAGTCACTAAGTGCTGGGTAAGAATGCAAAAGGCAAAATGAAAAAAGAAAAGCACTAAATCTAGGCTTGCACCCAGGAAAGAGAAAGTAAACCTGTGTTTTGTGTATTGTCAGTCTGGGATTATACTTGCACTTATAACATTGTTTCGGTAGAAAGATGTTTCAAGTTTAATATAATTACACACACATGTTTTTTGAGACAGGGTCTTGCTGAGTTGAATAGACTGACTGTAGCCTCAAATTTACCATTCTCCTGCCTCAGCCTCCTGAGTGCTGGGATTACAAATGTGCACCACCACATATGGCCTAATATTTTTTTTTTTGAAGATTATCTTTCATATGTTGATGATTGCTTGGGGGAATTTTTTCTTGTAATGTTAAATGACAGTGGAGATGGTACAGTACACCCCTTTTCCTCATGATGATGATGATGATGATGGTGGTGGTGGTGGTGATATAGTGGTAGTAATAATAATTGGTAGCATTGTATAGCCACTTGATTCTTCTGTGTCTTTTATATTTTACTTTATCCTTTTTAATATGTTTATTTACAAGCAAAATTGAGGTCTGTTTTTTTTTTTAAAAAACCTTGCTCAGTGTAAAGCTAGGATTTGACTTTTTGGACTTCAAAATCTATACTTTTAACATTGTATTATTCTAAGGACTTGTGTAATATGGGAAGTTATAGCCAAATGGGACATACACTTGTGTTCTTGGAAAGAAGATATGTGGATGGGCAAATTATTGTAGTGTGAAGAATCAAAACAATGGAGATGAGGATTGTTCTTACAGCTGCTTTAAGTTATTTGGAGGTTAACCTATAGTTATTTCATGACTTTGTCAAGAGTGGTTTTAGATATTATGAAAGTCTTGAAGCATGTGTATTACAAAATGAATTAGATGCTTTAGACATTTAAAAAAATACCACCAGTGTTAACATTGTGTGAGAACATACTGTACAATCAGGTCTTGAGGCTTTTTTTTACATAGTTGATCCATCTCTTAGGGTTATCAGTTTTTCTGTTGCCTCATGTAGTATAGATCTTATGAATATAAGTGGTGAATAATTTTCCTACACAGTAATTATATCTGTTTCAAGATGTAATACCTGTAAAATGCTTAAAATTTTATATATATATATATATATATATATATATATATATATATATATTTCCCCCCCCCCGAATGACAGGCAACCAAGAAAAGTGTTTTCTGGTTTATTGATGAATTTAAAAAGTCCAAACTCATAAACTTCTACATGTATTTCCTAGTTAGGGGGAAAAAGTATTAGGGATTTAAATTATTTGAAACATCTTTTTGAGAGCCAGGTATAATTGCCTCATGCCTGTAGTCCTAGAACTTGGGAGACTGAGGTAGGAAGATTGACCTGAATTCCAGGTCAGCCTGGTCTACATAGTGAGAGACAGCTTGGGCTGCACAGTGAGACTTTGTCTCAAAAAGCAAAATGAAGGGAAAAAAAAGAAAGAAAGAAAGAAAGAAAGAAAGAAAGAAAAAGAAAAAAGAGAAGCATCCTTTCACAACTGGAATAATGTGGTCAGTCCTTAAAATGTTAAAACTTTAATGAAAAAAATTTAAGTGACAATAGAATGTATTTCGTACTGTTTATGAGTATGCCTGTTTTGCTCACTACTGAACTCCTAATTCCTAAAAATGTGTTGTTAGATTTTCTTCACCCTAAAAAACTAGTTTAATAGTTATTAAAATAATTCACCCGTAAAAGATCTTCAGGCATTTTTAAAATTGTTTTTACACCTGATTTTCACACACAAAAAAATCAGAAGTATTTACAGCAAGGAAATAGGTACCTGATTCAGCATATTTTAATGTCCTTAATATTAAATAATTAGCTGATAAGCTAGTTTGAACCTGACTTTGAGGATAGACTACTTCTGAGGTTAAATTAGTTTCTTTGTTTTCAACAAGGCAAGTCTCGATGGTAGATCAATTAGCAAATCCTGAAGAATTAATTTAAATGGTGTGGTAATTCCTGTTATTATAAATACTTCTTACAACTCATGAAATTCTCCCTTCCTCCAGGGTATCAGATCTGTTGAGTTGAGGACACAGCCTGGCAGAAAGCTACTTCTAAATTCTAGCTCAAAACTATTGAGAGTAGAAAATGTTTTTAAAATACTATGGGAAAGCTTGAATTAAAATTGAATTTTGATATATGAACAAAGGGAAAAAGGGAACAATGGGAAAAAAGGAGGAGGGAAATCAATAAGAATATAGCCCATGATGGCAGGCCTTTCATTGCATATTAATTGAAATTCTTATCTTTTTTGTTTCTTTTTTAGTTTATACTGTTTTTTAAATTATGCAAGATGATGAATGTATAAGCAAAATAATTGATTTAATAGTTACATGATGGATTTAAAAATGACTTATTACTCTCTACCACACTAACCTTTATAAGTAAAAAATTGAATTTTGAAATTAAAAAGAAAATACAAAACAGTGTAAAAACAAAGTTTCTGAAATACTTTTAAAAGAATTACAGGCATGCTGTAGAAGAACATTTTTAACCTATTTTCTTAAAGAACAGATTCTCGAAGACAGGTTTATATTAATGATTTTATTGCCATGACCTTACTAAAGAGAGCAAGGCAGGTAATTATGCTAAGGCCTTAGGATTAAAAGCATTATTGTTTTTGAATACATATTAAGAGACTAATTTTTACAGCTCGTAGTACATATGCTTTGTGTGCTAGCTTTTTGAGTGGAAAAATTAATCTTAATATGCCACATGATTGGTGACAAATAAGTAACTCTGTGTAATTAAGAGAAGATTTGTTTATTTAAGAACTCTCAAAGGTTGTAAAAGATTATACTTGGCTATATGTGAAGGATAAATGTTGTGAAATAATGCCCCTCAGTTCCCCTTTTATAATAAATCTCAGCTGTGTGTTCAGCACAAGGGCTCAGTGCCAAAAAGAACAGGTTCAACTTGTCTGTGAGGATTTGCACCATAGTAAAGTGCACAACTGCTTTTGTAGAGGTTATTGTGGAGGTCAAAGACATGTACAATGGAATGAAAGCAAATTTAAAAACATGGTAGAACAATAGTGTTGCTTGAGGTTTAAGACTCAGTGTTAAGTTAGGACATTAAAAGTATAGAAAAATCATAAAAAGAACCTTCAAATACATTTTTCACTTTATGTGTTTGTGAGTTTTCAAATGGATCTAAAGTAATTTCTTTGGCACTTTGTGCCAGAATATTTTTGAAGATCTTCAGAGTGATTTTTAATCATAATTATCCAGATGTGGAAACATTGACTATTTTTATATTTGTTAAATTCTGAAAGTGATCCAACAAAGGTAGGATATCATGGTATTAGAACAAAGTATGCAGGGGTATGGGAGTGTTGGAGGTGAGGGAAGGGTAGTGTGGGTGAGTTCTAACGAAAGGGCAGATGTGATGTGAAAGTGAATGCCTCCACTAGTCATATTCTCTTGAACTTATGATTGATGGGGTCACAATTTAACAACAGCAGGTAAGAAATTGCTATTTTATATTTATATACTATAACTCTTTTCCCCAAATAGGAAAGAAATTTTTTATGTGTATTTGTGGAAATAAAGGTAACTTAGAAATAGCCTATGGAAAGACAATAAGGCTTACAACTCCAGGCAATGGAAGCTTTGACTTTTATATAAAGGATACAAGAAAATATGGGAAAAATGGTTAAGTAGATGGCAGAACTTGCCTGGAGTTGTGTTTTACCTAGAGTTGTATTTGATAACTGTTTCCTTTCTTTTTTCTTGTTTTGGTGACTGTTGTTATTTTTCAGTGGTGATGATGGCAAAATGACAGGCAACAATTAGCCAGTGTAGAGATTAATTAGTAATCTTTAGAATGTGCTTCAGCAAGTGCTACTGATTGGCAGGAGCACCTGTCTTAGCAACTGGTAGAATGTTCATATTTCTCTCAAGCTTGTGAATGTTCTTTAAACTCTCTTATGCTAACTGCTTTCTTTGTCCTTTAGAGTACTGTTTGACTACCTGTCTTTAACTTAGTATATTTATGAAAAGGTTATAGAATAAAGTTAGTTTTTCCTTAAATTAAAAAACAAAAACAAATGATATGATAGTCTGTGTATTTGTAGGCCTGTCACTTAGGCTTATTGATCGCATACATATATTCCCAAATGAAAAGTTTTCAAAATATTGTGGTCTCTTGTGCATTGCTTTATAAGTATGATCTATTAGGAAATACTGAAATGTGTCTATATTTTAGAGTCAAGATCTAATTGCAGGATGGCTTTATGAATGATGGTAGTGGTGGTGTGATGGTAGTGGTGGTACTGTTGTACATATGTGTTTGTTTTGAGGAAGGCCAGTTGAGATGATTAACACTTGTTTCCTTTTAGGACAAAAGAAAGGTAAAGTTGGTACAGCTTGGCTTATCTCCTCACTTATTTTCTAGAGTAGAAATGGAACAAGAACTACTCTTTCTCTAGTTAGATGAACTTAAATAGAATCAATAGATTTATTATATAAGTATTTTGGGAGGATAGGGTAGAAGTTTGGATGACTCATTCATTATAAAACACTTGTTTATTTTTGAAGTAAACATTCCTAATATGTACCAAGTACTGTACTAGGTATAGAGGATTCAGATCTGAAGTATATACTCTCTTAAATTGTTCAGTCTCTATAATAGAGTAAAAAAACTTTCTACTATCTTTTTATTGAAAACTATTTCTACCTAGAAGACTAGTTATCTTATATGATATTTTTATTTTACTTACATAAGAGTATTTTTAGAGAACTTTACATGAAGCAATTTTTATATTTTATTGCATCCAGAAATTTAGACTTACATATATATATTGTTATTATCATTGGTTAACTACTGGTTCACTCACAGTGCTGAGATGAGAATTCTTCCTTGGAGATTATTTTTATAATAACCAAAAGATAATGAGCTAAAATACTATATGCCTGAAAAGCTGGTTTGAAATTTTCTGGTAAGTACTATTTTTGCTTACAATTAGTACAGACTCTTGAAGGAAACAGGTTTTGTCTCACCAGTTAGTCTCCTTGATGTTTTTCTTTTATGATCTTTTTATAGAAACAGATAGGATTTGCTGGACGCTGTGTCCTCTTGGCAACAAATGGTAGTTTAGTAGCAAGACAAGCATCAGAGAAAGAATGTAAAAGTAATGCTTTCAACAGTGCTTTATCAGTACCAAGGAAAAGTAAAACCTAAAATAACAACAACATCAACAACAACAACAACAGCAACAAAAACTCAACTAAATTCCATGGGCCCTCTTTCTGTTTCTTTTAGATTCTTGCTTTGTAGCCCTGAGCTTGCTATGTAGCTCAGGCTGGCCTCATACTTAGTGGTCTTCCTGCCTCAGCCTCCTGAGTGCTAGGATTATAGGTGTGCACCACCCCACCCAGCCCAAGCGTTTTCATTTCTAAGTAGACTACTTTTTATTTTTGAAGCTCTTCTTCAAGGAATACTTTTATTGGTATTACAATAAATATTCTAAAATAAAATTGAAATATTACTAAAGAACATTTTTCTGTGTAGTATTTGAACATTAATCAGTGTGTGTTTTGGTGAAGTTGTAAATGGATTTGACTGACAAATCTTTACACTGATTCCACTATAGTGGACAGATTATAATGAAGTTTCCAAAGCCTGTTTGCTAGAAACTTTTTTAAAGACTTTGCCTGGTTCAGTTAGGATATAGCTTTTTGGCATCATTTGATTTCTAATGATGAACAAGTTTAAGTGTCAGCTAGATAGTTATTGAGATTCTTTTTTGATGTTATTAAGCATATCTTACATAGAGTATGTGAAAAATATATATACATTAACTGTATTAAAATAGTAATATTCAGTATATACTCATAACAAAAGATGAACATGTCACGTTTGAATTCTGCAATTACAAGAGGCCCTACTACACATGCTACGGTAATTCAACTTCGAAAAATAATATATAGATAACATCTCTTAAAATGTATATACATTTTTTGGCACCCTTGGTTTTTACTGGAACTGAACATTGCCAATGAGCTAGAAAAATAGTGCTGTACCTTGTGTATATGGGATAAAGAAAGCCTCTTTCCTATTTTAGAAAACTTTTTGAGGAAAACTTTTTTGATATTTTAGAAAATTAGTAACCATCACAATTTTTAAAAGACAAAGGATGCTTATAAAAGCTGGTTTGTGGGAATAAGGCATCATTAGAACACTTAAAAGAGCCACCAACCATAATTTTTTGAAGTTATATTCTACCCATTCTAAAACATGCATGCTATCTTATGATTCTAGTAGAGAATTGGAAATTCTTTAATATATATACTTGAAAAGTCTATATATAAATATGTAAATATGTATAATTCTATATGAATAAAATTAGAGTATTTTATATTAAATTTGAGGAAAATTCTATTTATTTTTATGATACATTATAATGTAGTGGCTTTATTTCTACTTAGTGGCTATGAAATCATAGCAAGCTAGACTTGACAGTCCAGTCTTCTCAGTCACACTGCCCCCCCACCTAGTTGTAAATGATGAAAATGAAGTTTAGAGAAAATAAGTGTTTTACCTCCATTTATTCCAGTTTAGAGGCAGTACTGTCATAAGTACATAGGTACCTGTTAACATTCAGGGCCTGGCCTTCATTTATCTTTTTACTATTACTGGAAATTTTAAAAGAAGTTGGAGAAAGTCATTTCTTTTGGGGAAAAATAAATTGTACTTAGTATGAAATTATGTGCTACCAGGAAGTTATTACCATGCAGCTGTTGCAACGATGACAGGCTGACATCACCCTAGACTGACCAGAACAGCACAGTACAAAAATTGCTCTGCTTGTTCCTAAAATAAATTGAAAACAACTGAATTACCGAAGAAATATGACTCACAATGAACAGCTTATAGACAGTGCCAGGTATATTCTAAGTTCTTTGTCCAGTTAAAAAATTATGTGTGGTTATAATACACAGTTAAAAAAGTTATGTGTGGCTATAATACACAGTTAAAAAATTTTGCATCAACATATATATACACAAATGCATATATATGTACACATATACACACATACACAAACACATGTACACATCTACTTAAATTTTTAGAATTGTTGTTGTTAGGTGCCGTCGAGTCAGTATCCAACTCATAGCGGCCCTCTGTACAACAGGGGAAACACTATTGTCAGTGCTTCTCTGCTGTTCATAGGGTTTTCAATGGCAGATTGGTTTTTGGGAGGGAGTTGCCAGGTCCTTCTCCCAAGCCTACAGCTTCTGGTGTTCCCAGGTGGTCTCCCATCCAGGTACTACCCAGGCCCGACCCTGCTTAGCTTCCGAAATCTGACGGGATTGGATGCCACAGGGCTATGGCTGCAGGCTAAATTTTTAGAATAGCAACCAAAATTGAAATATTTCAGAAATATCCCAACTGATTTTCTAAAAGGCTTCCTGTTGATATTTTCTCTATAAATAGTCCCTAGAATTGAAGTTACTTAATGCTATAAGAGCAAAATATTCTGGTTTCTGATTCCATTAGCAGTGTAACACATTCTACAGAATTTGATAAATTTAACGTTGTCAGAGGAGCTAGTTTATTAAAACTACCACTACAATCATTTTTTTTTTCATTTAAAGGACTCCCCAAAAATTAAAAAAAAAAATAATAATAAATAAAATAAAAGTACAAGGCACAACTTCATTGTAACCTGATTTACTGAAATGTAAGCTCCTCGAGGCCAGGGCCTTGTATCTTTTTGGTTTATTGCTATACTTTTCAGTTTGTGGCATATAATAGGTATACAGTATTTATTGTGTGAATGAGTGATGATTACCACAGAGTTACTCTGATGTTTTGTTATCTCAAATTTTGTTAAAATGACTACTTAAATGGCTAGAAAACACATCCCCAACCTAGACCTGAAAAACATCCATTATAATAAATAAAAGAAAAATTAAAGTCTAGAAAATGTGGCAATTTATTTCTTGGGTACACTTCCTAACAGATAGAATTAACAAAATTCCAATTGCTTATGCTTTGTAGAACATTCTTAACTTTGTATAATATGAAAACCTGATCATTCTGCCTCTGCCTAGCATCTATACTGTTGTCAAGTGACTTCTCACTTGTACCTTGCTTTGTTTACTTGAGACAGGGTATCGCTATGTAGTACAGAGTGACTTCAAACTGGAACTTGGCTGTCCTCTGGCCTCAGCCTCCTGAGTGCTAGGATGACAGATTGGGCCTCCGTGCCTAGCTCCACGTGCACTTTTATGTTGTTGTTGTTAGGTGCCGTCGAGTCGGTATCTGACTGATAGCAACCCTTATAGGGTTTTCAATGGCTGACTGTTTCGGGATTTTTTTTATATCATTCATTAATTCAATAAAATATCAAGCATGCTGTTTGCTCTAAGTCACTGTGCTGTTAAAGCATGACAGTGAACATAGGGCCTAACAGTTTACTAACCAGGCCTGACCCTGCTTTAGCTTGGTAGATCTGACAGGATTGGAGGCCACAGTGGTATGGCTTCAGGCTTTCCCTTCTTAGCTAAGTTTAATTATTCATTTTTATATATCTGCTAATTTATAGTTTTTTCTTCCTTTAAGTAGCATTCATCTCCCACATTCGAGTGAGAATGTAGGTTATTTCTCTTTTTGAGCCTGTGTTTGTTCACTTAAAATGATACTCTCCAGTTCATCCATTTTGCTGCAAATAACATTATTTCATATTTTTATTGCAGAGTAATATAAAGTTCCTATAATGAAAAATTTCAAAATAGCAAGATGTAAAAATAGTATAATGAATACTTATATGCTTAGTACCTAGATTCCATAATCCTTAATATTTTGGTATATCTGCTTCATATACATGCATTTGTTTCCTGAGCTAAAATAGAGTTTATGTGAAATTTTACTTTTAAATTCTTTAGTTTACATCTCCCTCTGATCTATTACTGTATAGGACATTTTCATATATAATCATAATGCCATAATGACACAAAACAAAGTTAACAAAAATTCTATAATTTTACCTAATAGTCCATTTTCTAGATTTGTACTACATACATTCCATATTCTCATTATTAATGAATGTTTACAGTTGTTTTGTCTCATTTTCAGTCATGCCTCATCAGCAGATGGAGGTCCCTGGGGCTTTTCTCCATTTCTGTTATCAAGGTAGACTGTACTTTGAGGAGGCAACTCTTCCCTAGTAGTCTTTTGAGTGCCTTCCAACTTGGAGGGCTCATCTTCCAGCACTGTATCTGATAGTGTTTCTCTGCTATTCATAGGGTTTTCAATGTTTCAGGAGTGAAACAGACCTCCTCCCTGGTCTGTCTTAGTGTGTGGAAGCTCAGCTGAAACCTGTCCACCATGGGTGACACTGCTGGTATCTGAAATACCAGTGACATAGCTTTCAGCCTCATAGCAACAGGCTAACCCCCACATTAAAGCAAACTGACAGATTTGTCAGATATATATTAGTCAGATGGATATTAGTTAAAAGTAGAGGATATCAGAAAGATGTCTATCTATGTTTTATTTACTGTGCAAGGCATTGACAAATTATGGATAACCCTGTGAAGAATGGGACTACCAGAGAACTTAGTTGTACTCATGAGGAATCTGTACATGGACCAGGAGGCAGTCATTCAAACAGAACAAGGAAACGCTGCTTGGTTTAAAGTCGAGAAAGGTATGTGTCAGGGCTATATCCTTTCACCAAGTCTCTTCAGTTTCTATGCTGAGCAAATAATCGGAGAAGCTAGACTTTATGAAGAAGAATGCTGCATGAGGATTGGAAGAAGACTCAATTAACAACCTGCGTTATGCAGATGACACAACTCTGCTTGCTGAAAGTAAAGAAGATGTGAAACATTTTCTGATGAAGATCAGAGAACATAGCCTTCAGTATGGATTGCTACTCAACATCAACAAAACAAAAATCTTTAAACCTGGGTCAGTATGCAACTTCACAAATAAATGGAGAAAAGATTGAGGTTGTCCATGATTTTGCTTTATTTGGTTCTACAGTCAACACCCATGAAAGCAGCATTCAAGAAATCAAAAGACACATTACTTTGGGAAAAGCTGTGGCAAAAGATCTCTTAAAAGTCTTGAAAAGTACAGATTTCACATTGAAGATGATGGTGCGCCTGACTCATGCCATGGTATTTACAGTCACATCATATTGTTGCAAAAGCTGGACATTGAACAAGGGAGACAGGAGGAAAATTGATGCTTTCAAATTATGGTGCTGGAGATGAATATTGAATATACCATGGACTGCCAAAAGATCTGTCCTAGAAGAAGTGCAACAAGAGTGCTCCTTGGAAGCAAGGATGGCTAGACTTCATCATAGGTATTTTGGACATGTAGTCAGGAGGGACTAATCCTTGGAAAAGGACATAATATTTGGCAGATTGGCAGGTCAACGAATAAAAGGAAAACCCTCCACTGGGTGGATTGACACAATGCAATAATGGGCTTAAACATAAATAGGATCGTGTGCCTGGCACAAAATTAGGGAGTGTTTTGTTGAGCTGTACATAGGGTCACTATGGGTTGGACCTGACTCAACAACACCTAACAACAACAACAAAGTGTGGGCTATTATGAGTACTTCCATTTTATCCTTGTTATTGGATGTATACATTTATTTTTATTTTTTATTAGTAATTTTTTTTAGTGTACAACTTAATGAGTTTCATTATACCACTTCCACACATGCATGTCATTGCACATTGCTCACAGTTCATCTCCCCCATTACCCTCTGCTTCTCTCCCCCCTGCTGATCAACTTCCTTCCCTCCAAAATTTTTATATTTTAGACTATCATCTGAAAACTCCTGCAGCCATACCACTGCTGTGCCCAATCCCATCAGACCTCAGAAGCTAAGTAGAGTTGGAGCCAGGTTAGTAGTTGGATGGGAGACCACCAGGTGCTGTAGGTTTGGGAGAAGGACCTGGCAACCCACTCAAAAAACAGTCAGTCATTGAAATTCCTAAGAATAGCAGAGAAGCGTTAACAATAGTGTTTTGCCTGTTTTTCATAGGGTTGCTGGACACTGAATTGACAGCACCTAACAATAGTCCATTTTCAAATTTTGTTTGCTGTGTCTAATGTGTCTCATTTTTCCTCCCAAATCAATATTGAATCAATGATTCTTATGTTTATTAAACGTCTTCCTTTTAATCTAGAACAGCTCCCATTCCACCCTGTCCTTAGCTGTTGTTGTTTCTCACAGCATTGAGTTATTTTAGGCAACAGATCGGTTGTTCTGCAGTGTGATTTTTTCCCCCTATGGTGTTGTTTGATATGGTCTTTAGTATATTTTTGTTGTCTTTTTATGGTTTTAAATAGAAGGTATACTCATTTGGCTAATTTAGAAAATAGTGCATGAAGATAGAAATATGAATAGTTTATAATTTTGTCACCTAGAAATAATTACAGTTAACGTTTTTCTTTACAGTTTTATGTATATTTAAAAACAGCTTAGATACTGATTGGATACTTAATATTTTGTTGATTTCTCTTTGGACACAATTTAAATGGCTGTAACTTTTATATATTATAATTTAACTGGTGTTTACTTAAGTTTTCCCATATTGCTTCAATATTGTTTCCTTCTGGTTTTTTACCATATAATCTGTGGGGAACAAATTTATGAGTAAAAAATTGATCATATTTCTTATTTTTTTCTTACTAATTTTGCAGCTACAATTACCAAGTGAAAATATTTAAAAGGTTTACTAAATTGCTTTTCATAAAAAATTCCATAATTTGCTCTCCTATCAGCAATGTATGAGAGCATCTTTCTCTACACCTTCTTGTCATATTAAAAATTATTTACTTGTATTATTTATTTGCTAATGTGTTGGAGATAAGTTATCCAATAATGTTTTGAAGGATTTGGTTTCTTATCATGTAAGTTTCAAATTAGCCTTGGAGTCTTTTCTGGCTGTACTGTTTCTGTCCATCTTCCTTTCCTCATCTGTCTCTACTTATGTTTTTTTCTTGCCTGAAGACATAATGTATTGCTCTGATAATTTTGCTGTCTTCCTCAATGCCTTACATTTCTTGATTTTGTTCTCTGAAGTCTAGCATGAGTTGTACCAGTTCATTCTTCCACCTTTTGATTCTTCTTACCTGGTTTTCTTTAGCACTTAATATAACTAATACATCATGCACTTTGACTTCTGTAGTCCGAATCCTCCTTTTTCTAATAATTTAGAGTATTATCACCCTGTTTTGGTGTAAATATCACAATCAGTTCCCATCTGGTGCCAGTAGTGGTGGAGCATCCCTGTAATCTCACCAATTTACCAATCTCACCAATCTCACCAAGTCCTGAGGCAGCCTGTGTAATTTAGTGAAATCCTGCCTCAAAATAAAAAGTAAAATATGGGCTGCACATGTAGCTCAGTGGTAGAGCACTTATAAGGCTTATATGAGGCCCTGGGTTCAATCCCCTGGTATTGAAAACAAAAATTGCATCCAGGAAGACCTTTTTAACACACTTTTGCCTTCAGTCAGGTAAAACCCTCAACATTCTCCTCATATGACCAACTAAGACATGATCTAGTCTGTTGGTGAGGTTTTTTTTTTTAAATCTTAATTATGTCAATGAGTGTAAGTCATTGTTCTCTAAGTTCTTCCCAGTTTTAGATCTGAAAAACTTGGCATATATATCTACACTATATTTTTTACAATTGAAAACTATATGAATCCCAGAGAAACACTGTCAGATACTGTGCTGGAAAATGAGCCCCTCAAGTTGGAAGGCACTCAAAGACAACTGGGGAAAGAAGAGTTGCTTCCTCAAAGTAGTTGTTGTTAGGTGTCATCAGTCATCAACTCAGGTCCAACTCATAGCTATCCTCATAAGGTTTTTAGTGGCTTTTTGGGGGTAGTTTTTTGGGGTGGACTACCATATCCTTGGGCTGGGATTTAGCTCAGTTGGTAGAGTGCTGTGCTGCAGTCTCTGAGGTCCCGAGTTCAATTCCCAGCACTGCAAAAATGGAAGAAGGACCTGGCAATCTACTCCCAAGGCAATCCAGAAACTGTCAGCCATTGAAAACCCTATGAGGGTCGCTATGAGTCGGATACCAGCTTGACGGCACCTAACAATAACAACAACCATATCCTTCTCCCATTCCTCAAAGTGGAGTTGACCTTTATGACAGGAATGGAGTAAAGTCTCAAGGACTTCCATTTGCTGATGTCACACAACTCAAAATGAGAAGGAACATCCATTAATAATTGGAACATTATTAGAATTATGGTATTATAGAATATATGTAGTATGAATCTAGGAAAATTAGAAATCATCAAAAGTGAAATAGAGTGCATAAACATTTACATTCTTGGCATCAGTGAGCTAAAATGGACTGGTATTGACCATTTCAGATGAGATAATCATATGGTCTACTATGCTGGGAATGATAACTTAAAGAGAAATGAGTTTGCATTCATCATCAAAAAAGACATCTCAAGATCTGTCCTGAAGTACCATGCTGTCAGTGATAGAATAGTATCCATGCACTTACAAGGAAGACCAGTTAGTATGATTATTATTCAGAGTTATGCATGCACCACTAAAGCCACAAATAAAGAAAGGGAAGATTTTTGCCGGCTCCTGCAGTCTGAATTTGATTAACCATGCAATCAGGATGTATTGATAATTATGGTGATTGGAATGCAGAAATTGGAAACAAAGAAGACTCAATAGTTGGAAAATATGGCCTTCGTGACACAAATGGTGCTGGAGTTTGCATGATAGAATTTTGTCAGACTCATGAGCTTTTCATTGCAAATATATTTTTTTCACCAACACAAACGATGACTTGTCAGGTGCTGTTGAGTTGAATCTGACTCATAGCAACCCTGTGTATAACAGAACAAAACACTCCCACACACTGTGCCATGCCTGGCAGTATGTTAGTACTTCTGCTACTCATAGGGTTTTCCATGGCTGATTGTTTTGGGAGTGCAGTGCTGTGGATCGAACCCAGGGCTTTAGAGGGTTTACAGCAGCATTCTACGACCAGAGCTAAACCCAAGCCCCAAATGGAAACTATACATGTGGAACTCACCAGATGGAACATACAGGAACTAAATTGACTACATTTGTGGAAAAAGATCATGGAAAACCTCAGTATCAAAAGTCAAAACAAGAGCAGGTACTGATTGTGGATCATACCATCAATTGCTTGTATACAGGTTCAAACTGAAACTGAAGAAAATTAGAACAAGTGCACAAGAGCCAAGGTATGACCTTGAGTATATCCCACCTGAGTTCAGAGACCATCTTAAGAACAGACTTGATGCTTTAGACACTAATAATTAAAGACCAGATGAGTTGTTGCATGACATCATGTTTGTGAGAATGGTGGGTGAATGTGGGAAGGAAGACCCTCAACTAGATGGATTGACACAGTGTCTACAACAATACGCTTAGACAAAAAAGATTGTGTGCATGACACAGTGTTGGGGAGTTTTTCTTCTCCTATACATAGGGTTGCTAGGATTCAAACCTGGCTCAACAACAGCAACAATTTTTTTAAAGATAGATTGAATGTTGGAAGGGTGGTTTGTGTATCGTATGTTTATTTTATCATCCTTGTGGTAAATAGTATTACTGATGAGTATTGTTTATGTCTTGTTATAAGTATTATAAAATATTTTTGTGTGGTATTGGGTATTGAACTCAGGGCCTTTTGCATACTAGATAAGCACTCTACCACTGAGCTGCATCTCAGCCTCTAAATTTTTTATACTTCTTTTTTGGGCCTATAGTGTTGTAAGTTTGTGAGCTATCAGATTTTGTATAAAAATTTGATTTAAACCATCTAGAATTTATTTCTTGACATTAAACTTTTAATTGTGCCAACACAATTCTGTTGTCTAAAAATAGGGTATTAAAAGGCAGTGTGGAATTATAGAACCTACACTGGCAGGAATTAAGAGATTGGATCCTGTGTGATCTTAGGAAAATTTATGTTTGGGGTATATTGGTTTCCATATCCACAAAATGAGAGAGTGGGAATGAAACAGGCTTTTGAGTCTGACAGACTTGGCCTCTGATCTTCAACCTGTTGTTAAGTATGTGCAGTTTGGCTCATTCACATATCTTAACCTGGTTTCCTCACCCATAGAACAGGGATAATAGTATATTTATCTTGTAACGTTATTGTGAATATTAATTCAGGGTACCTAGCAACAATGAGATAATGTATTTAAAAAGCTCTTTGAATAGTGCCTGCTATAGAGTAATATTAACTATTATTATTAGATTATGTTTTATGTCTTCACAAACTACAGAGAAAACTTTGAATTATGAGGTGGGGACCCAAAGGAAAAAAAAAATCCTGGAAATGAATGATCACCTGTTTCTTTGATTTGAGAGGAAATGTTCCTCCCGGTCAAATGGGCAACCAAATTCATAGATTTTGCTGCCTGGAAGTTTTGAGAAGATTGTGTCACAATTTGTGGAAGAGGTATCCCAAATTGTGGCAAACAGGTTGCTAGTTCTTCCACCATGACAGTGCACCTGCTCACACTGAGCTGAATGTTCAGTGGTTTTTGACCAAAATCAGAATGGTCCTTGTGCTCCACCCTCCCTACTCACCTGATCTGGCCCTGTGCAACTTCTTTGTTTCCCTTGCATCAAAAAAATCCTCAAAGAAAATGTTTGCTCATGTGGAGGAGATGAAATAAAACAGCAGAAGCACTCAAAGACATCAGAATCAATGAGTTCAAAACCTGTTTTGAGCAGTGGAAAAAAAAATGTCTCAGTAGATGTACGGCATCAGTTGGAGAGTACTTTGAAGGTGACTAAAGTTTGAACAGGGGCTAGAGTTTAGCTCAGTGGGTAGAGTGCTGCTCTGCACTTTATGAGGACCCAGGTTTGACTCTTAATACCACATAAATGGGAGAAGGATGTGGCAGTCCACTTCTGAAACAATCCCAAAATAACCAGCCATTGAAAATCCTATGAGGGTCACTATAAGTCAGACTGGACTCAATGGCTAACAAAGTTTGAACATGTGAAAAAAATATATGATTTATTATAAATAAATTCCAGGTGTTTGGGGGTCCCTCTTCATATCATAACTTCAGTAACTTGGGTATTGTTGCTAATATTTAGGGAATGATTTTTCTTAGTATACTTTTTCCCACTGTGATGACTTAAGAAAACTTTATTAAATACAATTTCACATTTGTTTACCAAGACTGTGAAACATATGGAGATTAAGGATTAAAACAATATTAATCAACTTTCTAGATAGTACACTGTTATTCTATTTTCCCTGTGTATTCCATCCAGGAAAACAAATCAGAATATCCAAAACCCATTATTTTTAGTTGTAGTAAAATACATGCATCCTAAAAATGGAACATTTTTATCACTTTTACAAGTTCATTTCTGTGACATTGTTGTTATTGTTAGATGGTGTTGAGTTGTGTATGACACATAGTGACCCTCCTAGGGTTTTCAATGGCTGATTGTTTCGGGATTGCCTTGGGAGTGGATTGTCACATCCTTCTCCCATTTTTGCAGTGCTGGGTATTGAACTCGGGGCCTCAGAGATGGCAGAACATCCCTCTACTAACTGATCTAAATCCCAGCCCTCTGTGACATTAAGTACTTACATATTTTTGTGCATCCATAGCCATCATCCATCTCTGGGATTTTTCTGTCTTCATCAGTTACAACTTGGTACCCATGAAATACTAAATCTCCCTGCCCCAGGCTCTAGCAACCACCATCTACTTTCTATCTGTATCATTTTGATTACTTTAGGAACTTTGTTATAAGTGAAACATACAGTGTACTTTTGCGATAGGCTTATTTCACTTAGCATAATGTCTTCAGTTCATCCATACTATTGTATGTAAGAATTTCTTTCTTTTTTTAGACTGAGTAATATTCCATGAGGGCAGCTAACAACACCACCAACAGCAATACTTCTATTTATTCATTCATTTTTCAGTGTATCCTGGGTTACTTCTAACTTTTGGCTATTGTAAATTTTTTTTTATTGGAAATTTTGAATGTACACCTTAAAGTGATTCATTCTGACATGCTTTTTATTGTGACATTTCCATATATGCATTTTGCTGTACATTATTCATATAGGTTCCCCTTATCCTCTTGTAGGTTTCCTCCCACCCGTCCCCCCCATCAAAGACTTCTTTATCATTTACTTGTCTTTTTATGGTAATATTTTTTCTATATATCCTTGGGTTCCAGTTCTGTTCAAGATAGAAACTTTTACTGTAGTGAACCTTCTTTTTACCTTGTCAGAACTATTACATGCATTTTCTAGACCATCTATAATAATGCCATTCTTACCTTTTTTTTTCTTTTATTATGATCCGACATTTGTATAGGACTTTTTCCTTCCTATAATTTTGATTCAGCTCCCACCTATAAGTGAGAACATGTGATGTTTCTCTTTCTGAGCTTGTGTTTATTCACTTAAAATAATTTTCTCCAATTCCATCCATGTTGCTGCGAATGGCATTATTTCATTTTTTTTGATTGATGAGTAGTATTCCATTGTGTATATGTACCATAGTGTTTTTTATCCATTCTTCTGTTGAAGGACACTTTGGTTGATTCCATATCCATGTTATTGTGAAAAGTGCTACATTGAACATGGAGATGCAGGTGTCTCTGTGGTATGATGACACATCTCCCTTTGGATAAATTCTCGATAGTGTTACAGCTGGGTCATAAGGTAGATCTATTTTTAGTTTTTTAAGATACCTCCATACTGATTTCTGCAGTGGTTGGACCAATTTACAGCTCCACTAACAATGTAAGAGTGTTCCCTTTTCTCCGCAACCTCGACAGCATTTATTGTTGTTTTATTGATCTTGGCCATTCTTACTGGTGTAAGGTGAAATCTCAGAGTTGTTTTAATTTGCATTTCCCTAATGGCTAGGGATATTGAGCATTTTTTCAAGTGTTTCCTGGCTTTATGGACTTCTTCATTTGAGAACTGTCTACTCTGGCTATTGTAAATATACTGTTATGAACATGCATCTCAAGTTGTATTAGGCATGGGTGGTATGTCACTGTGACAGAGAAACCTACCAAAGCAAACTTATGGAAAGAGAGATTTTGATGGCTCACAATTAGAAGATCAGTTCATCATGGTGGCAGGGCAGGTGTGGCACCAGCAGGGAGCAGGGCAGGCATGGTGGGACCTATGGCATGGAACTTTACACCTTGGTGATTAGGAGGCAGAGAGTAACTGGAACCAGGGCTCTGGCTAAAAAAATTCCAAAGACCCGCCTCCAGGGAGCCGCTTCCGCAAAGTAGAATCTCTACTCCCAAAGATCCATAGCCTCCCAGGACAGCACCACCAGCATGGGACCCAGTGTTTAAACCCATGACTTTTGGGAGACATTTAGATCAAAACCATAACACTCCACCTCTCACCTCCAAAGGTCCATGGCCATCTCATAATGCAAAATGCATTCAGTTCAACTTTTAAGAGTTCCCAAAGTTTTAACAGTCTCAACTATGTTTAAAAGTCCAAGTTGAAAGTCTTCAGTGAGACTCAAGGCAAACTTAGCTGTGAGCTTCTGTAACATAATAGGAAGGTTATATATTTCCAATATGCAATGACATGGAGTAAGCATTCCCATTCCAGAATGGAAAAATGAGGGCACAGAAAGGAAATATTGGTCCAAAGCAAGACCAATGTCCTGCTGGACAAACAAACCCTTTTGGCTCAAATTTGGCATCTGGCATTTGATAAATTATCTGGCATCTGGCATCTAGCACCATATGGCCTCAAATAGGAACCCAATGTTCAAACACATGACCTTGGGGGAACATTTAGATCCAAACCATAGCAGATGTACTTTCACTACTTTTGGTTATATACCCAGCAGTGGAATTGTTGGATCACATGGTAATTCTGCTTTTAATTTTTTTGAGAACTGGCCATACCATTTTCCATTGCAGCTACATCATTTTACATTGCCATCAGTAATGTATAAGGGTTCCTGTTTTTCTAGGTCCTCAATACTTTGTTCAGTTTTTTTTCTTTTAAATAATAGCCATCTCATTGAAAACCCTATGAGGGTTGCTATGAGTTGGATACCGATTCAACGGCACCTAACAACAACAACAGTAGCCGTCTCAAATAGTTATAGGTGTTAAAGTGGTATCTTATGATTTTGATTTGCATTTCCATAATGACTAGTGATATTGATCATCTTTTCATTGGTTATATGAATAATTTTTCTGGAGGAATGTCCAAGTCTTTTGCCTATTTTTGGTGAAGGGCTTTTGAATTCTTAGTGTCAGAGATGTCATTCAAATGGCTGTAACTAACTAGGAAGACACTAGATGAGATTGAACTTGTTGAAGGGAAAAGCCAGAGAGTCAGAGAGAAACAGCTTCAATGGTTGTTCCTCATTGTTACTATTGTATTTTATTACTTTTAAATCATGGCTTTTACTTTTTTTTTGTTATATAAGAGGTAATGTATATAATATGCATCCACCTTTTTGTTGAGGACAAAAAAGAAAACTAAAGGAAGTAACAAAAAATATAAAAGTAGAAAATAATATAATTAAATAACTAGTAGAATAGTTTATAAAACATTATGAAATAGGAAAAATGATGAGTGCTATACCAAGAAAAATAATAGAGCTAGAATTAGAATCAGAAAATATTTACTATCTAAAATATTAGGGACTTTTATAAGTTAGAATCCTTTGCCCAGATGTATAATATATGTATAAATCTCAGTGTAATGGTGCTAGGTCATTGAGTGGCATTTTATTTTCCATACTTACGCTCAACTGTAGTCCTTAGATCCTATTATTTTAGTTGTCTGATAGTTCTTTATTCTCAGAAAAATACCTGGATATTTTAATTCAATTTAGTTTTTAGCATACAATTTTCTTACTGTGTATGTGTGTATGTGGGAAAAGGATGTGGCAATCCTCTCCCAAGGCAATCCCAGAACAATCAGCTATTGAAAACCCTATGAGGGTCGCTATGAATCCTACACGACTCTACAACACTTAACAACGATGACAATGTGTGTATATGTGTGCACATGAAATATATACACATTTGGTAACCTCAAATCTATTGTAAAGATTTTAGAAAATAGATGGCAAAGCTTTGCAAAGAATAATTAGCTTTCTATTCTAATTAGGGCTGTCAGGAAAACACTGAAAGTAATATTAAAAGGTATTACCTTCATTTTTCTAATAGGGTCAGCATATTTCATTAGCACCCGTTCATAAGCTTGAGGAAGCTCTATATGAATACCAACCACTGCAGATAGAGACATGTGGACCACAAGTTCCTGAGCTTGAGATGCTAGGAAGACTTGGGTAAGTACTCAAAAGAAATTCATGTTGAAGAGTTGATGTGCAGCTTTCTTGCGGCTATTTTTAATTGATATTTTATTGTTGTTAGGTTTTTAGTTTGTAGAGCTTAACTTTTCTTTAAAATAAACAATACTTAAATACTAAATGAAGTTTTAATTATAAAACATTTTAATGGTCTTGGTAGGTTTCTTGAGATTGAGACTGGAATGCAGTAGTCCCCTTTTAAGGCTGTCCATGCAGGGCTGTATTGAGGTGGCTATTCATTTTCAGGTCTATATATATATATTTTTTTTTTTTTTTAATTGGGTCTTAACTTAGTCAGAAGTAAGCCAGTAAAAATATGAATTGGGCTCCTTGCCATGAAAAAGGGTAGATTTATTCACTGCTGTCCACAGTGAACTACATTTATGAGATGTGAGCCACAAAATATATTTTGTCAAAAGATATAATGTCGGGGTAGCCCAGTGGCTCAACAGTCATATTATACGTATCCATTTTGGAAATGAACCTGGGATTGTGGATTTTGTGAGTGATGGAAATGGTCACAGTCTATCTCATGGGAGAAAGTGAGGTATTTGTGTGCTTCAAAAGTATAGACACTGATATTTTTGGATGGAGCAAATCATTTCTTGGTCTGGTTTTCAGTGTAAATTATTGAAGGAAAGGCTGATCCAGAAACTATGTTTCTTAACAAAAGAAAATAGTGTAAAGAATATAATGTGAAAAAATACAATGCATAGAAGGATACCTAGTAATGTAAAACTATTAAAGACTCTAACAGCAGAAACAACAAATAGAACAAATAAAACCTACATGTAGCTTCAAAACTAAAACCAAAATCTTGAACATTGTGCATAGTATTCTATGTGTAATCATTGAGACTTGAAGGTAAACTTACAGTTAAAATATGTTATGTAATTTTCCACTATTGGATAGATCTTAAGGCTAAATTTTTTTTAGCTCTGTCACAACCTCCAGGCCCAAAGTGACGGAATGTAAAACAAAGCCTAAAATACCCTTTGAGGTAACAGATTTATCAAATACTTGTTGTCTATGCTAGAACTGGGGGCTAGGATTCAGCTCAGTTGGTAGAGTGCCGCTCTGTAGTCTTTGAGGTCCCAGGTTCAATTCCCAGCACCACAAAAATGGGAGAAGGATGTGGCGATCCACTCCCCAGGCAATTCTGAAACAGTCAGCCGTTGAAAACCCTGTGAGGGTTGCGATGAGTTGGACACAACTTGATGACACCTAACAACAGCAATATGCTAGAATTGAAGCTTGAGAAGATAAAAATATTATGTTCTTTTTTTTTTTTCCTCAGTACTTGGTGGTTAAATCTAGGACCTCACACTGGGCTACACCCTCAGACCATTTTTTATTTTTAGTTAGGGTCTTGCTAAGATACACAGACTGCATTTGGACTTGAACTCTCAATTCTCCACGCTCTTGCTTCTGAGTTGCTGGGATTACAGACATGAGCCACCATGCCCAGCCAGAAATATTATTTAATAATAAAAGTTACACATGATACAGACATTGATATTTTTAAATCTCTTACTGAATTACCAAGAGCCAGAATTCTCTCTAAAATAAACATTTTCTTAAAATCTTTACCTTTAATATCAGTAAAAATAAAAATATTTAAAATAATAACACCTCTGTTATAAGGTTATACGTTTTTTTAATACTGTCATAAATTACATTTTTGAGATCATGGAGATAATAGTTCATAATACCAATGCATTGTTTGTTTTATAACAGAGATGTAAAATTTACAAGAGTTAAATGTAAGTGCTGTTAACAAGCAGTCAATAGAAATTTCTGTAATGACATAAGTGTTCGTTCTATGTATGTACTATCCAATGTAGTACCACCAGTTGCATATTTTTGAGTACTTGAAATGTGCTTGGTGTAATGAAAGAAGTGAATTTTAAATTTTAGTGAATTTCATTAAATTTAAATTTAAGTAGCCAAGTGTTGCTAGTGGCTATCACATTGGGCAGCACTGGGCTAAATTCTCCAAATGATAGGGATTGTAACATTAGATTGAAGAAAAAAGGAAACAACATTTTGTATTTGTTTCTATAGGCACCATACCATGTTATTGTTGTTAGATGCTGTGGAGTTGGGTCTGACTCATAATGACTCTGTACAATAGAACGAAACACTACATGACACAGTGCCATTTATACAATCTTTTTTATGTTTAAGGCCATTGTTGTAGCCACTATGTCAATGCATTGAGTTGAAGGACTTCCTTTTTTTCCTTTGACCTGCCACTCTGCCAAACATGATATTCTACTCCAGGGATCAGTCCCTCCTGACAACATGTCTAAAATAATGTAAGATGCAGTCTAGCCATCATTGCTTCCAAGGAGCATTCTGGTTGCACTTCTTCTAAGATAGATCTGTTGGTTCTTTTGGCAGTCCACAGTATATTCAGTATTCATCTCCAGCACCATAATTCAAAAGCATCAATTCTTCTCTCTCCTTTCTTCAGTGTCTAGCTTTCTTAACTGTATGATGTGACGTGAGTCAGGCGAACCTTCATCTTCAATGTGACATCTTTTCAACACTTTGAAGAAGTCTTTTGCAATAGCTTTTCCCAATGTAATGTGTCTTTTGATTTCTTGACTGCTGCTTCTGTGGGTGCTGATTGTAGAATCCAGTAAAGCCAAATCTTGGACAACTTTCATCTTTTCATTTATCCTAAAGTTGCTTACTGACCCAGTTGTAAGGATTTTTGTTTTCTTGATGCTGAGTTGCAATCCATACTAAAGGCTATGTTCTTTGATCTTCATCAGTAAATGTTTCAAGTCCTCTTCATTTTGAGCAAGCAAAATTATGTTATCTGTTTAACTCTTATTGTTAATGAGTCTTCCTCTAATCCTGATACCATGTTCTTCATAAAGACCAACTTCTCAAATTATTTGCTCCACATGGAGATTTGAGAGGTACAATGAAAGGATACAGTCCTGATGCACACTTTTCCTTACTTTAAACCAAGCAGTGTTTCCTTGTTCTGTTTGAACAATTGCCTCCTGGTTGATGTACAGATTCCTCATGAGGACAATTAAATGCTGTGGTATTCCCATTTTTCACAATGTTATTCACAATTTGTTGTGATCCACACAATCAAATGCCTTTGCATAGTCAATACAACGTAGATAAATATCTTTCTGGTATTTTCTGCTTTTGGCAAATATTCATCTGACATCAGCAACAATGTCCCTGGTTCTACACCCTTTTCTGAATCTAGGAGTTCTCTGTCTATATACTGCTGCAGTCACTTTTGAATGATCTTTCACAAAATTTTACTTACTTGTGATATTAATGATATCATTGGATAATTTCTACATTAGTTTGGATTCCCTTTCTTGGGCATAGGCACAAATATAACTCTCTTTCAGTGAGTTGGCCAGATAGCTGTTTTCCAAATCTCTTGGCACAGATAAGTGGGCACCTCTAGTGCTGCATCTGATTGTTGAAAGAGCTCGATTGATACTCCATGAATTCCAGGAGCTCTGTTTTGCCAGTATCTCCGGTGCCTTTCTGGGCAGCTACTACGTCCTTCAGTAACATTGGTTCCTGATGATAGGCAACCTCTTGAGTGGTTTATCAATTACTACTTCTTTTTGGTATAAAAACTGTGTGTATTCCTTCCATCTTCTTTTGATGTTTCCTGTGTTGTTTAATATTTTCCCAGTAGAATCCTTCACTATTGCCACTCGAGGCTTGAACTTTTTCTTCAATTCTTTAAGTCTGAGAAAAACAAAGTGTGTTCTTCCCTTTTGGTTTTCTAGCTACAGCTCTTTGTACATGCCATTATAATATTTGATTTTATCTTCTTGAGCTGCCCTTTGAAATCTTCCATTTACTTTGTTAACTTTGTCATGTCTTCCTTTTACTTTAGCAGCTCAACATTCAAGGGCAAGTTTCAGAGTCTCTTTTGACATATAATTTGGTTTTTTTCTTTTTAACTATCTTTTTAATAACCTTTACTTTCCTCATGGATGATGTTTGATGTTTTGCCACAACTATAGGTATGTTAAAAGTTTCTTTGAGCTTCTTGGAGCTGTATTTTGTTGTTTGGTAAGTACCTCAACAATTTTCTTTTCAAATGTATCTTCTTCCTTATTTTCTGTTTTCATTCTACAACTATAATGTCACACGTTAAATATTTTTGTAACCTCCACTTTTAAGTTTTTATTGTGGTAAAGTAAATATAAACTATATTATCTCAACAAATTTTAAGTGTACAGTTCAGTGTTTTTGTTTGCTTTGTTTTTGTTGTTTTGAGACTGGGTCTCACTAAGTAGCCAAAGCTGTCCTCCAAGTCATCATCCTTCTGCTTCTGCTTCCCAGTTTAGTAGTATTAAGTCGATTCATATTGTTTTGCAACCATTACCACCAACCATCTCCAGAGCTTTTAATTTTATAAAACTGAAACTATGTACCCATTCAACATTACCTTCCCATTTCCCTTTTCTTCTAGTGCCTAGCAGCAACCATTCCATATATATATATATATATATATTTTTTTTTTTTTTTTTTTTTTTTTTTTGTCTCTGTGGTGTTGATGTTGTTGTTGTTAGGTGCCGTCGAGTCGGTATCCGACTCATAGCGACCCTCTGTACAACAGGGGAAACACTATTGTCAGTGCTTCTCTGCTGTTCATAGGGTTTTCAACAGCAGATTGATTTTTGGGAGGGGGTTGCCAGGTCCTTCTCCCAAGCCTACAGCACCTGGTGTTCCTGGCAGTCTCTCATCCAGGTATTAACCAGGCCCGACCCTGCTTAGCTTCCGAGATCTGACGGGATCGGATTCCACAGGGCTACGGCTGCAGGCCGTGGTGTTGATAGTCTACCTCTTATAAATGAAATCCTGCAGAGTTTATCTTTTGTGACTGGCTTATTTCACATAGCATAATATTCTCAAAGATCAGCCATCTTGAAGTATATTAAATAAAGTTTGTTTTTTTATTTAGGGCTGAATAATATCACATTGTGCATATATGTTGTTGTTAGCGGCCTTCGAGCGACATAGCAACTCTCATAGGGTTTTTAACAGCTGATTGTTTTGGGATTGCTTTGGGAGTGAATTGCTATGTCCTTCTCCCATTTTTGTGATGTTGGGGATTGAACCTGGGTCCTCAGAGAGTGCAAAGCAGCATTCTACCAACTGAACTAAACCCCAGCCCTATGCATATATATATATATATGTTGTTGTTGTTGTTGTTAGGTGCTGTCAAGTCGGTATCCGATTCATAGCGACCCTCTGTACAACAGGGGAAACACTATTGTCAGTGCTTCTCTGCTGTTCATAGGGTTTTCAATGGCAGATTGATTTTTGGGAGGGGGTTGCCAGGTCCTTCTCCCAAGCCTACAGCTTCTGGTGTTCCCAGGCAGTCTGCCATCCAGGTACTAACCTGGATGGCCCGACCCTGCTTAGCTTCCGAGATCTGATGGGATCAGATGCCACAGGGCTACCGCTGCAGGCATGCATATATATATAGACTACTTTTATTTATCCATTCATCCCTCTAGGGACATTTGAGCTACTTCTGTCTCTTGGGTATTTTAAGCAGTGCTATTGTGAACATGAGTGTCCAAATATCTTTTTGGGACCCTGCTTTCAAATCTTTGGATATGTACCCAGAAGTAGGATTGCTGGCTCATTTGATAATTCTGTTTTTAGCTTTCTTGAGGAATCTCCATTTGGTTTTCCATAGGGGGTGAACTAGAAATAGTGTTCAAGGGTTGCAGTTTCTCTATAACATCACCAACATTTGTTTTTTCTTTTTTCTCTCTTTTTTTTTAAGTAGTAACTATCTTTATGTGTGTGTGAGGGGATTTTCTCAATGTAATTTTAATTAGTATTTCCCAGATGATTAGTGATGTTGAATACTGTGTATTCTCAATTCAGATGTTCATTAGAATCACGGGCAGATTGGATTCACATCCAGAGACCTTAGCTAATTTTCTCCACCCAAATCTAGTCTGCACAAAATGCTAATCCACATCTGATTTTGTAGCTCTCTAAAACTTTTGAAAAGGGTATGGATTAGAATTGAAAATATTGGGTCTTTTCATGTGTTCTTTGGCCATTAATGTATCCTCTTCAGAGAAATGTGTTTTGTTCACCTTTTGTTGTTGTTGTTGTTGTTGTTGTTGTAAGGCGCCGTCGAGTTGGTATCCGACTCATAGCGACCCTCTGTACAACAGGGGAAACACTATTGTCAGTGCTTCTCTGCTGTTCATAGGGTTTTCAATGGCAGATTGATTTTTGGGAGGGGGTTGCCAGGTCCTTCTCCCAAGCCTACAGCTTCTGGTGTTCCCAGATGGTCTCCCATCCAGGTACTAACCAGGCCCGACCCTGCTTAGCTTCCAAGATCTGATGGGATTGGATGCCACAGGGCTACCTCTGCAGGCATTATTGTTCTTGTTGTTGTTGTTGTTAGGTGCCATCAAGTCATGTCCAGCTCACAGCGACCCTCATAGGGTTTTCAATGGCAGATTGTTTTGGGATTACCTTGGGAGTGGGTTGCCACATCCTTCTCCCATTTTTGCGGTGCTGGGAATAGAACTCAGGACCTCAGAGACTGCAGAGCAGCTCTCTATCAACTGAGCTAAATCCCAGCCCTTATTGTTCTTAGGTGCTGTCAAATCAAGTTCAACTCATAGCAACCCTACGTACAACAGAACAAGGCACTCATTGACCCACTCTGCCATGCCCAGCACTCTATCAGTGCTTCCCTGCTATTTATAAGGTTTTCAATGGCTGTTTGTTTTGGGATTGTTTCAGGAGTGGGCTATCAGGTCTTTCTCCTATTTTTGTGGTGCTGGGATTGAACCTAGGGCCTCAGAGAGCACAGAACAGCACTCTAGCAACTGAGCTAAACCTCAACCCTTTTTACCTTTACTGAACTATAATTGACCGATAAAAATTGTGTACATTCAAGGTGTGCAATATGATGTTTTTATATGCACACCTATAGTCAAATGATTACCATAATTAATCTAGTTAACATATCTATAATTGTACATTGTCACTTTTTTCTTTTTTTTTTTTTTTTTTTTTGATGAGAATATCTAAAAATGTACTCTCTAAAAAGAAGAGAAAATCTTAGGAAATTTGATGCATGATTTGTAGTTATCATACTATATTATGTCCCCAGAACTTTTCCTATAACTGCCAGTTTGTACCCTTTGACCAAGATTCCCTTTTTCCTCTGCTCCTTGACTCTTGATAATTACAGTTCCATTCTTTTTCTACTTATTCAACTTTTTAAGATTCCACAAGTAAATGAGATCATGTAGCATTTTTCTTCTTATGTCTGTTTCATTTCATTTACTGTGTCCTCTAGATTTATCCATGTTGTCATAAATGGCAGGATCTTCTTTTCGGAAGCTAAATAATACTCTGTTTATTTATGTTCTTATATATACACATCACTTTTTATCCATACTTTTATTTTTGGATACTTAAGTTTCCTCCGTATCTTGGCTACTGTGAATAATGGTGCAGTCAACTTGGGAGCACAAATCTGAGGTGGTTGTTTCATTTCCTTTGGGTAGATACCCAGGACAACTTACTGCTGGGTAATAGGGAGGTTCTAGTATTAATTTTTTTTAAGAACTGTCATACTGTTTTCTAAAAAGGTGTACAAAGTTACATTCTTATTAACAGTGTACTAGAATTCAGTTCTGCACACCCTTGCCAACTCTTGTTGTCCCTGGCCTTTTTGATCATAGCCAGCCTAACGGATATGAGATGATGTCTTATTTTAGTTTTGAAATGCTTTTTCCTAAGGGTTAATGATATTAAACACCTTTTCATATACTTCTTGTCCATTCATATGTCATCTTTGGACAAATATCTCTTTAGATCTTTTGCCTGTTTTTCAGTTGAATTACTTGTGGGTTTCTTTTTTTTTTTTTTGCTACAGTATTATGCAATTTCCTTATTTGTTTTGGATATTAACCCCTTATTAGATATGTGGTTTGCAAATATTTTCTCCAAGTCTGTAGGTTGCCTCTTTGCTTTGTTATTTCCTTTCTTGTCCATAAGTTTTTTGATTTGATGTAGTTCTGTTTATTTTTGCTTTTGTTGCCTGAGGTTTTGGTGTCACATCCAAAAAGCCTTTGCCAAGATCAGTGTCAGGGATCTTTTTCCCTATGAATTCTATGGTTTCACATCTCTCTTTTAAGTTTTCATATATTTGTGTTGATTTTTGAAATTGGCGTAACATATGGATCCAGTTTCATTCCTTTGCAAGAGGATAGCCACTTTTCTCTATGCTAGTCATTGAAGAGACTATCCTTTCTGTTTTGTGTATTCTTGGTCCCCTTGTCAAAAATTTGTTGACCATATATGCTTGGGTTTACTTCTGGACTATCTGTTGTATTATTCTCTATGCTTTTTTTTTTTTTAATGCCAGTACCATACTGTTTTGATTACTATAGTTTTGTAATGTAATCTGAAATCAGGCTGTTTGATGGCTCCAACTTTGTTCTTCTTTCTCAACACTACTTTGTCTATTTAGTATATTTTGTGGCTTCATACAAATCATGGGTCTTTTTGTATATTTCTATGAAAAATGGCATTGGAATTTTGGTAAGGATTGTGTTAAATCTCTGTCTTGCTTTGGTAGTGAGGATATTTAACAGTACTAATCCTTCCATTCAGTGAACCCAGGATATTGTTCCCATTTATTTTTGTCTTCTTCAATGTCATAGTTTTCAGTGTGCAACTTTAATACCTTCTTAGTTAAACTCATTCCTAAGTATTTTCTTCTTTTTGCTGCTGTCATAAATGGATCTATCTTTTTGATCTTTTGGGGTAGATTGCTATTATTGTAGTGAAACATCCCTCATTTGTATATATGGGTCCTCTATCGTGCTACTTTACTAAATTTGTTTACTAGTTTTATGTTTTACATTAATGAGATATCTACAGTTGGCTAACTTTATAAAGAAAAGAGATTTATTTAACTCACTGTTTTAGAGGCCAAAAACCCAAGATTAGGGAGCCCCATTTACTCAGCCTGTTATGAGGCCCTTTCTGACTACATCACATCATGACATATCATACTGGGAACACTGAGAGAAGCCAGAGAGCAATTCATAGATCCAACTCATAACAGCTTGTTCTCATGAGAGCTCAGTGGTCCCATGAGAACAACCTTGATCCTTTATAAGGGCAGTGGCCCTAGTGACATGATAATAGGCTCCATCCCTTAAAAGGTCTTTTGTTGTTTTTAGGTGCCAGAGTCAGGTCCAACTCATAGCTACCCTCCTAGGGTTTTCAATGGCTGATTGCTTTGGGAATGGGTTGTCATATCCTTTTCCCATTTTTGTGATGCTGGATATTGAACCTGGGTCCTGAGAGAGTGCAGAGCAGCACTCTACCAACTGAGCTAAACCCCAGCCCCTTAGAAGGTCTACTGTCTCAAAACAGCCACACCAGGGGCCAAGCCTTCAATATATGAATTCTTGGGGATGAACTATATTCAAACCATAGCACTCATGTGCATCTTGTAATGCAAAATGCATTCATTTCATTGCCGATGGTCTCAAAGTCTTAACTCATTCCAAGTATTATAGTTCAAGTTCAAAATCTCCTCTGAGACTCAAGGCAAACTCAGCTGAGAACCCCTATATAAATCAACAGACGAGTTACATGTTTCCATACTACAATGGCAGGTCAGGTATAGGATAAACTTTCTTGTTCCCAAAGGGAGATATAGACAAGGAGTAAATGTCAGCAGGGCAGACATTAATTTTTTTTTTTTTTTTTTTTTAGACAGGGTATCATGTAGGCTAGGCTCAAATTCATGATCTTCCTGCCTCAGGCTTCCAATAGCTGGGATTACAGGTGTAAACCACCACACTTGGCTTCCAGCATTAAGCTTACAGCTCCGTGTATAGCATTTTGTACACACTGCAGTGGGGACTGGGGTACAAGGGCCTTGGGCAATCCTACCCCTAAGGCTTTGCTGGTCCACATGGCTACTGTCAAGGTATCTGTACTTTCCTAGTATATACTTTCCTAGTGAGTGGTTCATGCTGCTGGTAGCTCTACCTCTTTCTGAAGTCCCCCCTGAGGCTCCATGTCCACAACTTCAGTCATCATTGCCCCATCAGGCACGCTCCGTAGGAAGTCCAACCTTGTAACAACTTTCTGCCTGATTCTCCAGGCTTTCCTTTGAGATCTTGGTAGTACACATGATCCCACAACTCTTGCCTTTTGTATGCTGGCAGAATCTGCACCATGTGTTTACCACCAAGATTTTCCTAGTCTCTTTTGAATGCTAGCAGTCACAGAAAAGTTTCAGATATTTCACAGAAACTTTGTCCCATTATGTGAGAGCTACAAAAGGAGAAAGATGCCAAAAGACTAAAGAAAGAGGCCGACAGATCCAAAAGTGCACAAAGCACAGTTTGCTGAGTACTTAAAAACAGGTGCATATTCTGGGCAGCAGAAAGACAGGAGGATTCCTGTATCCCAAGGCAGGAAAGAAGGATTCATATGCTAAGCTAGGCAGAAGTGAGCTGTGGCAAATCAGAATGTGTCTGGCCTTTGTCAGAAGTTATTAACATGTCAAATATCAGTTAAGAAACAGTCCAGGATGTCAGTGTCTGGTGTATAAAACTTGGCTGACTGATGCGTTCTGGGGCACTTGGTGGGCAAAATGGCTATTATGACCAATGTGGCTATAGTGTCATCTGAGGGCTCTATCTTGATGATCATATCTAATCCTAATCGCCTCTCAACAGTTCCCCACCCCACCAAACACAATTGTTGTTGTTGTTTTGGGTGCTGTGGAGTTGGGTCTGACTCATAGCAACCCTACGTACAACATAGGGAAACGCTACCCATCACTGTGCTGTGCACATGATCATTTTTATGTTTAAGTCCAGTATTACAGTCACTGTGTCAATCCATCCCAAACATAATAGTTGCGTTAAATTTCCATCCTTTTATTACCTCACAAAACCTACAGCCATAGCCCTGTGGCATCTGACCCCTCAGATCTCAGAAGCTAAGCAGGGCCGGGTCTGGTTAGTACTTGGATGGGAGAACACCTGGGAATACCAGATGCTGTAGGCTTGGGAGACAGACCTAGCAACCCACTCCCAAAAATCAATCTGCCATTGAAAACTCTATGAACAACAGAGAAGCACTGACAATAGTGTTTCCCCTATTGTATGTAGGGTTGCTATGGGTCGGATACTGACTCAAAGGCACCTAACAACAATAAATTACCTCACAATGAGGATTCATTTTCAACACATGACCCTTTAGGGGACACAAACCACTTTGACACAGTAGCACCAGTACTTTTTTTTTTAATCTATCTTTAGGATTTTCTACATAATGGACCATGTCATCTGCAAACATAGATGATTTTCTTTCTTTCTTTCCTGTTATGATGGCTTATATTTCTGTTCTTGCTAGTATTTTCAGTAATATATTGAACAGAATTGTTGAGGTTGGAGCTACTTGCCTTATACCAGTTTAGAGGAAAAGCCCTCAATTTTCCCCTATTGATTATGATATTAGCTATAGACTGTTTATAAATTACCTTTATTTCTTGAGGCAATTTTATTCTAAACCTATTTGTTGAGAGTTTTTATCATGAAAGCCTTTTGACCTTTGTCAAATACTTTTTCTGCATTTATTGAGATAACCATGCAATTTTTATTTTTCACTCTGTTAATGAAGTTGAATCATAATGATTTGTGTATGTTAATTCAGCCTTGCATCCTAGAGATAATTCCCATGGTGTTAAATTTGGTTTGTTAGCATTTATTGATGACCTTTGCATCTGTCTTTATCTGAAGTATTGACTTCTGGTTTAATTTTTCCTTGTGTCTGGCCAGGAACTTGTGATCCTCCTGCCTCCACCTCTTGGAGTTAGGGAGTATTTCCTCCTCTTTAGTTTTTTGGAACATTTAAGTAGTTCTTAAGTGTTTCTTAAGTGTAGAATCTACCCTTTCAGTCATCAAGTCCAAGACATTTCTTAATCAGCGAGCTCTTGATTACTTTTTTAGTTTCTCTGCTACCTTAGGCCCATTTAAAATTTTCTATTTTTTAATAATTTAGCCTTGGTAATTTTCATGTCGGGGCTGGGATTTAGCTCAGTTGGTAGAGCACTGCTCTGTAGTCTCTGAGGTCCCGAGTTTGATTCCCAGCCCTGCAAAAATGGGAGAAGGATGTAGCAACCCACTCCCAAGGCAATCCCGAAACAATCTGCCATTGAAAACCCTGTGAGGGTTGCTATGAGTTGGAGACGACTTGATGGCACCTAACAACAACAATTTTCATGTCTGTAGCAATTTTTCCACCTAAGTTATCCATTATTGGGTAAAACTGCTCATAGTATGTTCTTATAATCATTTTCTTTTTTTAATTGGAAAAATTTAATATACATTTCATTCTGACATGCCTTTCATTGTGACATTTCCATATATGTGTTTCATTGTACATTGCACAGTTAACTTCCCCCTTACCCTCTTGTGCCCTTCCTTCCCCCTCTCCTACCCCCCCCCCACCAATGACCTCTCTTCTACTTGCATGTCTTTTTGTGGGAATATTTTTCTGTATACCATTACATCCCAATTATGATTTAAGTCCATACTTTTTTCCATAGTGATCTATCTTTTTACATTGTCAGCAGTATTACATGAATAATATAGTCCATTTGCATTATTACCATACTTTTGGTATTGTTGGTATTATTATAATTATTTCCCGAACTATTAAAGTTGGGCTGTTTACTTTGAGGTGACCTCTCTCTGATTCCTCGCTCCTCCTTGTCCCTCCTTCCCCTCCTGTCTTCTCCCATCATTACTTCTTTTTGCTAGATCCTCCCCTCCTCCTTTCTGCTCCTTAAATTGTCCCTTCTCCGCTAAGTTTACGTGAGCTTTTTATTATGTTCCAATTCATGTGTGGGATTTTTTCCTTCTTTTAAGTTTGAGTCAACTCCCACATATGAGTGAGAACGTGATATTTCTCTTTTTGGGCTTGTGTTCATTCACTTAAGATAATTTTCTCCAGTTCCATCCATTTTCCTGCAAATGACATTTCATTTTTTTTGCTTGCTGAGTAGTATTCCATTGTGTATATGTACCATAATTTTTTAATCTCTTTTTTTATTAGAAATTTTTAATGTACATCATAATGTGATTCATTTTGACATGCTTTTCGTTGTGACAATTTTCATATATGCAATTTGATAAGCATTATTCATATAGGTTACCCCTTACCCTCCTCTATGTTTCCCCCCCTTCCTATCTAAGTTTCCCATCCAAGTCTTCTCTATCTTTTACTATATAGTATTTTTCTACATGTCCTTGGGTTCCATTTCTGTTTAAGATAGAAACTTTTCCTGTAGTGGTCTTTGTTTCTATCTTGTTAGAACAATTACATGCGATTTCTAGTCCATTTATATTGACCTCATTCTTATCTTCCCTCCCCCCTTTTAATGTGATCTGACCTTTGAGTAGGATTTTTCCTTCTTGTAATTTTGAGTCAGCTCTCTCATAT
>VMDO01001893.1:76486-96810 GCA_007922755.1 Pedetes capensis | reverse complement strand
GTGTTTCTCTTTCTGAGCTTTTCATTCACTTAAAATAATTTTCTCTAATTCCATCCATTTTGCTGTGAATGACCTTATTTCATTTTTCTTGATTGCTGAGTAGTATTCTATTGTGTATATATACCATAGTTTTTTTATCCATTCTTCTGTTGAAGGGCACTTTGGTTGATTCCATATCCTTGCTATTGTGAAAAATGCTGCATTAAACATGGAGATGCAGGTGTCTCTGTGGTGTGATGACCCATCTCCCTTTGGGTAAATTCCCAATAGTGTTATAGCTGGGTCATATGGTAGATCTATTTTTAGTTTTTTAAGATACCTCCATATTGATTTCCACAGTGGTTGGACCAATTTTCAACTCCACCAGCAGTGTAAGAGGGTTCCCTTTTCTCCACAGCCTTGCCAGCATTTGTTGTTATTTGTTTTATAGATCTTGGCCATTCTTACTGGAGCAAGGTGGAATCTCATCATTGTTTTGATTTGCATTTCCCTACTGGCTAGAGATATTGAGCATTTTTTCATGTGTTTCATGGCCTTACGAGCATCTTCATTTGAGAACTGACATGTTCAGTTCCTTTGCCCACTTGTGTATTGGGTTGTTTCCCTGGGAATTGCTTTCTTGAGTTCTCTATAAATTCTGGAAATTAGTCCTCTGTCAGATGTATGGGATGCGAAGATTTTTTCCCATTCAGTGCGGACTTAGTTGATTGTTTCTTTTGCTGTACAGAAGCTTTTTAATTTCATGTAATCCCATTTACCTATTCTTGTTGCAATTTCTTAAGCAATTGGAGTCCTATTAAGGAAATATTTTCCTATGCCTATATGTTGGAGCATATTGCCTATCTTTTCCTCTATTAATTTTAAAGTTTCTGGTTTTATGTTGAGGTCTTTTATGCATTTGGAGTTTACTCTCATGCATATTGAGAGATGCGGGTCAGTTTTCATTTTTCTGCAAGTGGAGATCCATATTGCCCAGCACTATTTATTGAAAAGGCTATCCTTTGTCCACTCTACCTGCTTTGCTCCTTTGTCAAAAATCAGGTGGCTATAGATGCATTGATGTGTCTCTGGGTCTTCTGTTCCACTGGACTTCAGGCCCATTTTTTGTGCCAGTACCAAGTTGTTTTTGCTACTACATCTCTGTAGTATAGATTAAAGTCAGGGATTGTGATACCACCTGCACTAGTTTTACAGCTTAAGAGTGTTTTGGCTGTACGTGGTTTTTGTGTTTCCATATGAGTTTTTGGATCATTTTTTCTATTTCTGTAACATCTGTCATTGGGACTTCAATGGGGATTGTATTAAATCTGTAAATTGCTTTTGGTAGTGTAGCCATTTTTACAATATTGATTCTCCCAATCCATGAGCAGGGGAGGGTCCTTCCACTTTTTAGTATCCTCTTTGATTTCTTTCTTTAATATTTTGAAATTTTCCTTGTAGAGATGTGCAGGGTCTTTGGTTAGATTGATTCCAAGGTATTCAGTTTTATGGTAGGCTATTGCGAAAGGGGTCGTAGCTGTAATTTCCTTTTCTTCCTGCTTACAGTTGGTGTAAAGGAAGGCTATTGAGTTTTGAGTGTTAATTTTGTATCCTACTACTTTGCTAAAGGAGTTAATTAGGTCTAAAAGTTCTCTAGAAGAGGTTTTGGGATCCTTTAGGTTAAGTATCATGTCATCGGCAAATAAGGATAATTTGACCTCTTCTTTGCCTATCTGTATCCCTTTGATTTCTTTCTCTAGTCTGATTGCCCCAGTGAGGACTTCAATTACAATGTTAAATAAGATAGGAGAGAGTGCACATCATTTTCTTGTTCCAGAACCTAGAAGAAATGGTTTCAGTTTTTCTCCATTTAATATGATGTTGGTTGTAGGTCTGTCATAGATGGCCTTTATGATGTTAAGGTATATTCCTGTTCTGCCTATCTTCTGCATAGTTTTTATCATGAAAAGGTATTGCCCTTTGTCAAAGGCCTTTTCAGCATCGAGATGAACATGTGATTTTTGTTTGCAAGCCTCTTGATATGCTGGATCACATTAATCAATTTTCATATGTTAAACCAGCCTTGTATCTGTGAAATAAATCCCACTTGGTCATGGTGAACAATCTTTTTAATGTTGCTGAATTCAGTTTGCCAGGGTTTTGTTAGAAATTTTTGCATCTATGTTCATTAGGGAAATGGGTCTATAATTCTCTGTCTTAAATGTATCCTTTCCTGGTTTAGGTATCAAGGTGATGGTAGCATTGTAGAATGAGTTTGGAAGTGTTCCCTCCTTTTCTACTTTTTGAAATAATTTGAGGAAGGCAGGTATTAATTCTTCTTTGAAAGTTTGGTAGAATTCTGCTGCGAACCCATCATGTCCTGGGCTCTTTGTTGGGAGACTTGTTATTACCTTTTCTATTTTAGCATATGTAATGGGTTTGTTTAGGTTACTTATGTCCTCTGGGGTTAGTTTTGGTAAATCATATGTGTTAATAAATTTATCCATTTCTTCTGTATTTTTGTATTTTGGGGGAATACAATTTCACATAGTATTCCCTGTTGATTTTCTGTATTTATAATTGATTTTCTGTATTTCTAATTGATCCTAAATTGATTTCTTGCACTGCAAGTTCATGTTCTTAAATTATTAAAGTATGTGCTTTCTTACTATTGTTCTTCTTACCGTAGATCGAAGAAGAATATATTTTTACCTGATCTAAAGTTTAGAAACATAGAAACTCAAGAAGTTGGGTTGTGAGTTATTTCTTAAAGAATGCTGTGGTATCCTCAAAGTGCTGCTCTTAAGATGCAAGGATGATAAATTTCAGTTGACTAAAACTATAACACTTTCACATTTGTCCTAAGGGTTGTCTACAGCTTTGCAAGAAGATTACATCTAGTAAACTCCGATTATCCCTTTACAGTGGCCTTTTATCCCCCTACCCAGTCCTCTTGTCTTCTATTCCTTTCTTCTTTCTTTTCCTTGTAACAAAATTTCTATTTTATAGTGGATTTTCCTACAAAAGGAACAGGTTTAATTTCTGTAGGGACAAATAGAGGATAAAGTACCTTATTTCCATTTTCTGTGTGTCTTGAAATCTATAAGACATGAAATTAAGAGTAGTATAATTTGTAGCTTCATCTGTTTGGTGCTAAAATGTGGACATGGGCACCTTAAAAATAATCTAAATATGATATATACGTATGAGAGTTCATGACATCAAGTCACGGGAGGCATTGTTTCTCCAAAGAACTACATTTTCATTGTTTAATAAAACTTTGATAAAAGATAAAATCAAAAGTACACTGCTTTGGGCCTCTGTGGTAGAATGCTTGCTTACCATGCACAAAGTTCTGTGTTTGATCCTCAGAACTGCAGGGGGGAAAGGTATACTGCCATGGGATTTTTCGGTGGCTATTAATAAAATCTTTTCTAAAGTTAATTAAACTTGAGAAGTCGATTAAGAATGTAGAGGAATTTCTCATCAAGAGGATATTATGAATATGAAATTATAGTTCAAATTGCATTGATAGTACTCTTCCAGTTTGCTCAAGGCAATATGTAAATGTGTTTATTAATTCTGTGCCAGTGAGAGCAAGCATTGGGAAAACTTAACTGCTAATTGAAATTCCCTAGACCATAGCCTCCGTAGTTAGTTAGGAAAGTCTCACTGATTGGCAACATGTGACTATCTTTTTAATAATTAGCTGGCTTTCTGGTTAGTATTTTACTTTCACCCAAAGGAGAGTTATTTCCTTAACTGGTACAAATTGTGAACATTTATGACTCAATTTTATTCATCAATTTCAAGTTACTAATCATATGTAACTACTGTTTTAAGTAGGTATAAGTGATTTGTTTAATGTGAGCTGTTTGTGAGCCTATTATAGAAATAAGAAAAAGATTTCTTGCCAAAGTAGTGAGTAGATAACTTTTTTATAAAATTTCAGTATTCCATCAGATAAAGAATAATGTTACTTCTAAAATTCCTAAAATAAGGCCAGGCATGGTGGTGCACACCTATAATATCAGTGGCCCAGGAGTTGGAGGCAGGAGGATTGCAAGTTCGAGACCAGAGACAGTCTGAATAATTTAGTGAGACCCTGTCCCAAAAAAGTAAAAAAAATAGGCTGAGGGTACAGCTGAGTGGTCCAGCACTTGCAAAGCATGCAAGCACGAGTCCCTGGGCTCAACCCCGAGTAACACAAACACACACACACACACACACACACACACACACACACACACCCTAAAATATCAGTTGATAGATAACATTTAAAAGTGGTTTTAAGCATTTATAATCACATTGGCATCATTTCATACAAATTTTTGTATAGATTCTTTTAAGAACCACATTACTCAAACATAATTAAAAATTTCAAAGTATTTGAATTATGTATAAATTTGTCCACCCCCAAAACAATCTCGAAATAGCCATTGAAAACCCTATGAGGGTCACTATGTGATGGATTCCACCGGATAGCACCTAACAACAACGACGTAGATGAAATAAGTCTTCCTTTTTTATTGATCTTTTTCAAAATATTTTTTTGCATTTTCACACATTCTTCCAAGTAAACATTGTTGGCAAAAGCAACAGAGTACTGTCAAATTCTTTTAAATTTTTTTGAAATTTTTGTACTGAAATATTGTGAATACATAATTGAAACAAACCAAGAGCCACTAATAGCTTAACTAAGACACAGCTACCTCCATTTCCCTGTAGATAATAACCAAATACCATTCCTTTTGTAATTTTATTTGGAATTGCTTTAAACTTATAAACTGATGAGAAAAGAGTGGACATTTAAAATTATTTATATTTCATATGCCTGTAGCCATAGCACTGTGGCTTCTGATCCCGTCAGATCTTGGAAGCTAAGCAGGGTCAGGCCTGGTTAATACTTGGATGGGAGACTGCCTGGGAACACAAGGTACTGTAGGCTTGGGAGAAAGACCCAGCATCCCACTCCCAAAAAACAATCAGCCGTTGAAAACCCTATGCATAGCAGAAAAGCACTGACAATAGTGGTTTTTGCCTGTTGTACACATAGGGTTGCTATGAGTCAGACACTGACTTGATGGCACCTAACGACAACATGTTTCATATATTGCATATTTTGTGGAAATTAATTTGTTATATTTTTGATAGTTATAAAATTGCTTTCAGCATTATAACTGGTTCTTGCTGACACATCTGAAAGACATTAAATATATTTTAATTTTATATCTGGCAGCTTTACTGAACTCTAGTTTTATTAGTTATATTAGGTGACTACTTGGGGTTTTATCTGGGAGTCAGTCATTGAAAAAAATGAGTTATTCTTTCACATAGTTTATTTCTGACTCTAAGTCCATACTTGCATTTGACCTAGAACTTCTAAACCTTGTTGTTGTTAGGTGCCATTGAGTTGGTATCAGACTCATAGCAACCCTGTGTACAGCAGGCAAACAGCATTGTTATTGGTTCTCTGCTATTTATAGGGTTTTCAATGGCAGATTTGTTTTTTGGGAGTGGGTTGCCTGAAAGCTAGTGTTATATAATTCTGATAACTGCAATTTCTTGTTTTTCTGTGAATGCTTTAAATATTTCATCATTAACTATCTTATTGATCATTTAAGTGGTTTTTCTTATCACATAGAAAAACTTTTTTTTTTCTTTCTTTTTTTTTATTGGACATTTTTAATGTACACCTTAATGTGATTCATTCTGACATGCTTTTCACTGTGGCATTTCCATATAGAAAAACTATTTTTAAAATCACATTGAAGAGACCAGGCATGGTAGTGCACGCTTATACTCCCAGTGATTCAGGAGGCAGAGTCAGGAGAATCTTGAGTTCAAGGCCAGAGGCAGCTTGTGTAATTCAGTGAGACCCTGACTCAAAATAAAAAAAAAAAAAAATGGGATCGGGGTGTAGACCAGTGGTAGACAGCACTTACAAAGTATATGAAAGGCCCTGGGTTCAGCTCCCAAGTACTGCAAAAAGAAAAAAAAAATCACATTGAAGAAATTTGGACCATGAATAGAAAGTATTATTTACATTTAATTTTATTTTTACTGAGTACATTTTTGCATCTGTAAGTGTACTTGTTGGACCTAATGCTATATTGTATTATTTTTAAAATTTCAAGGCAAATATTCTTTATATTCCTAGAATCTTAAATTAAATTTAGGAAAGGCTGAAAGGCTGGACCTCAGCTAGTTTAGAAAATTTGTTTTAAATGAATCAGTTCAGGTTTCTATCAGTGAAACAGAATTGAAGGCAACTTGTTAATGCTTTGACAATCTTACAGTTAAAGAAATTAAAATGTATTTAAACAGCTTCATGAAAGTATAGTTTTCATATAGTAAAATACCTACTTTAATTATATGTTTCTATGGGTTTTAACAAATAATACAGGTTGTGACTACCACCATAATTATCTATTTCTGTTTCTCTCGTCTACTATCATTGTGATTGTGCTTTTTCCTAGAAATAAATTAGAATTTTTAAAGGTAGGAAATTATTACTTACATTTTAAAATTTCCATGAGAGAATGTAGTATTTTATATACTGATTTTTGCTTAAGATTTCACCTATTGATGATAATATATGGCTTGCCTAAAAATGACAAAGGATGCTTGTTTTATTTTATGTTTTATTTTTATGCTCCTTATTTAAGTTTTAATCTTAGTTTTACAAAGGTCTCAGGAGCAACAAAAATTAAAGAATATGGTAAAACACAAAAGTAACAAAAGAGTTTGCACTATATGTGTGTGTGTGTGTGTGTATATATATATATATATATATATATATATATATATGTTGTGTAATTTATATTATACTTGGTTGTAATTCTGGAGTATTACTAAATGAACTTTTTTCGTTGCTGGCCATGACAGCTAAATGTCCTCAGTATTTGTTTTCAATGGTATTTGAATTAGAAATCAACTCACATATCAACATGAACCTTTGTGCTTTAAGTTCTAGTGTGGCTCAAGTCTGGTAAGTTTTAAATCTTTTTGTACGCAATCATGGAAAAATATGTTTCTGCTTGAAGCAGTTGTCAAACAAGCTTCTTTCATCAACAGTCAGACACAGGGCAGCTGAATGAGGCTGTTTAGTCTAGAGTAAATGCTTACGAGATTGCAAGGTCACTGAGGAAATGTAATTACGCAGTCTATTCCAGAATAGTTTTTTGTAGTTAGGACTTTAAGAGTATTAAATCATAATACTAATTAAAAAATATATAATGAGATACATTCCAAAATTAATCTCAGAAAGAAAAACAGCACTAAATATAATAAGTTATCACAGTGAAATATAGTTTTAATTCAGACTTTTTACAGGATTCCAAAAAAGTAAGTTCAAGTTATTGTTGGAATTTGATTATTCCTTCCAAATCACTATAAAATTTGTTAGTCCCTGTAGACTCTATATGTAATTGTCTCCATTGGGAAATGAAACCTTCTAGTATTTAACTCAGGTTAACAGAAAACACTTGATTCCCTTATTTATTTATTTATGTATTTATGTATTTACTTATTTATTTAAATCCTAGCAGTGCTGGCAGATTGAACCCAGGGCTTTGTACATGCTAGGCCGGTGCTCTACCACTGAATTGCCTCTAGCCGCTTCTTTCTTTTTTATTTTGAGACGTGATCTCATTGGGTTGTGCAGGCTGCCTCTGGCCTCACAATGGTGCCCCTCCTGCCTCAGCCTCCTGACTTGCTGGGATTACAGGTATGCACCTAAATGCGCTGTAATCATGGATTCTTTAGCAGTTACTGTACTTTATGTTCATTATTCATTTGCTTATCACTCAGAAAATATTTATGAGTTACCTACTGGGTGCCAGTTACTTTTCTGTGCACAAAAAATAAAACAAAACAAAAAACACCTAGCAGTGAACAAAACACTGGAGAAAATGCCTATTGTAATTTTAGTGTAAAACCAATAATAAAAATAAATTGTTGAACCAGGTGTTGTGGCATACACCTGTAATCCCAGCACATCAGGAGGCTGAGGCAGGATAACCCGATTCCAGGCCAGAGACAGCCTGCACAACTTAACAAGACCCTATCTCAGAATAAAAAATAAAAGCAGGGCTAGGGTGTGACTCAGTGGTGGAGTGCTTGCTTAACATACACAAGGCCCTGGTCCAACCCCAGTCCTGGAAAAGAAAAATTGAATCTGTTAGTTGGCAATTTAGTCAGTTTTCTGGTGAAAAAGAAGCAACAGAATACATAAGAGGATGTTTATTTTGGAACTTGGGTCACATGATGATGGAGGTGGTGAAGTCCCATGATAAGGTGGTGTTTGCAAGCTGGAGACCCAGCAGAACCAGTGACACAATTCATTCTGAGACTAAAGAGATGGGAGTCAATAGTGTCACTGTGAAACTGAAAGCCTGAGAATTTGCTGGTAGTATGGGCATATAGATGATGTAAGACATGGTAAGTCCCAGAGTCTGAAAACCTGGAGTTCTGATGTGTATGGGTAGAAAGTGAAGCTCTTACCTTCAGATGTTGTTGTTAGGTGCCGTCGAGTTGGTATCCGACTCATAGCGACCCTCTGTACAACAGGGGAAACACTATTGTCAGTGCTTCTCTGCTGTTCATAGGGTTTTCAATGGCAGATTGATTTTTGGGAGGAGGTTGCCAGGTCCTTCTTCCAAGCCTACAGCTTCTGGTGTTCCCAGGCGGTCTCCCATCCAGGTACTAACCAGGCCCGACCCTGCTTAGCTTCCGAGATCTGACGGGATCGGATGTCACAGGGCTATGGCTGCAGGCTTACCTTCAGAAGCAGTGAATTTGCCTTTCTTTTTCCTTTTTGCTCTATTTGTGCCCTCAAATGAGTTAGATGATGCCTGCACACATTGGTAAGAGTGAGTTTTCTTTACTCAGTCTACTGATTCAAATGCTAATCTCTTCTGGAAACACGCAACTAGAAATAATAAGCATCCCTTAGCTCATCAAGTTGACACATAAAATTAACAATTGAAGATGATGGTACTTTGAAGACAAATACATCAGGATAAAGGGTTGGATAGTGATTGGAGTATGGTGATATTTTTTGATTTGTAGTTCATGATGAAATTGTTTATAAGATGGTATTTTAGTGGAGGCATGAATTAGGCAAAGAAATTAATGTTATATACTGAGAAGGGTCAATGCAAAGGTCCTGAGGTGGGAGTGTATATGAGGACGAAGAATGAGTCCAATGTCAGTGTGTATGGGCTAGAAGTGAATGCAGGGAATGGGAGAAGAGGTCAGAGAAGTAGCAGGTTTTTATGTAAGGAGGCAGGCTAGCCTAATTAGATTCTATAAGGCTTTTAGACTATAGTCAAGATTTGGCCTTTTACTTTGAGGGAGATTGAGAAGTCATAGAAGAATTTTGAGCAGAAGTGTGCCATGGTATTACATCTAGAGAGCTCTATTATAATAGAGATGATGGCAGGGGGTGGTATAAGGGGGCAAAAGAGAAAGCAAGAAAAGAATGATAGTGAGTTGTTTTAGTATGGGTAGCAGTATAGTTGATAAGAAAGTATTCAGATTATTGATACAATTTTGATAGCAGAGACGAGAATGTTTGGTGGATTGGTTAAATGGGAACTATGACAAGAGAGAATGACTGCTAAGGTTTTTATCTGAGCAGCTAGTTGCTTCTAGGGTTTTAAATGAACATCAAAGCTGCTGTTCACTGTGTAGGCAATAAGTGATTGTATTGTCTATAGAGAATTTAAAAAATAATAACACCAATTTTAAAAAGGCCAGTCTCTTTTTTTAATCACCATGTAGTAGCCTTTCTAAACAACGTCCATTTTCAAGTTGTCCTTCCTGAAAAAATTTTCTTGCTGGCTTACATTCTAAACAATTGCTATGATTACTTTTGAATCTAATAGTACATATGTAAGCTTCCAGTTACCACATTTTTATTCCCCAGTTTTACAGTCAGCCTCAAGTTCTTACTGTCTGCCTTCCATGCTGCAAACTCAGCTACGTTTGGCTTCACTAAAGAATAAGTTTGTGAGGTTTTAAAATTCTATTTCCTTTCTGGCAAAATTTGTATTTCTAATTCCCCTATGACATACACATCCTGAGTTTAAATAGTAGATTTGAATTAAGCAGTGAAGATTGTAAAGATGGGAAAGAGACCTTAAGCTCTTGGAATTTTTATTTGTATTTAAAGTTTTTCAACTGTAGGGAATGCTTGTAAGTTGCTAAAACCAATATTATGTTAACAAAGTCATGAACAATATTGAAGTTTCTGGAATTTATTGTGAAATAGAAATTTTATTAAGCTCTGCCGAACTCATTCTTATCAGGATGGTATTTCCTAACTATATGGAATTTGTTGCTTCATGGAAGTAACTTTTAAAATTAAAATTAACAAAAAGTATTTCCTAATTGACTAAGCAAAGATAGATAAATTTTGACTATTTCACCTATTGAACACAAATGCACAAAAAGGTTAATTTTAATGAACGCATCGACACATTTGCAGAAGTTACATCTCAAAACAAATAACATGACATTATTTGCTGATAAATGTTGTCATTTTCAAAAACAAATTAATATAATTAGTAACTATTTTAATATCTAACATTTTCCTTCTTTGTGATATATTTTTTATTTTACAGTAAATTTTTTTCTGGCATTGTGTAAATTGCAGTAAAATAAAAATCTCACTATCTTTGTGTTTTTTTGGCACTGTTATTATTTTCTAATTTCATGATTATTACAGGAAACAGTTTTGTTGTATAGATATACAAATGTGATAATAAACAATCTGCTCTGGTTGTCCAATATGCTAGATATGCCACTACCTGGTAAAGTTTGTATTGAGAGTGGACTTCTGTAGAGATAGTTCCTGAATTGACTAAAGTCAACTTAGTCATAATAATTAATTTTTCATCATATTTCATCACATTATTTTCAGAAGGATGTGGAGACTTCTGACTTAAAAAAAAAAAGCAACAAGTATAAGTAATGGTCAGGAATTCTGTCCTCTAGAGAAAATTAAAAGAACCACAATTATTGAAACTGGAAAACAGATACTATACTTTGAGATGGCAGAGGGAACATGGGTGGCTAATTTTTTAATTTATGAAGGACTTTTAAAAGGAATTCTGCTTTGAAAGGAAAAATACCAATAAGATGGTAAAATGTGGATCAGATAACCAACTAGGGTTTACTTTTCATTCTGAAGTATTTCAGGGTAGCGGAAGATGCTTATTGGTTCTGTGTAACTTTAACATTTACTTGGCCTGGAGCTAGATGCTGTTTCAGGTAATTTTTCAAGCCCTATTAACCATTCTTGGATTTTGCATGCCTCAACATAGCTGTTTTGATATTGCCCAACTGTTCTTTTGTTTTGTTCTATTTTCTTGGCAGTACTTGGGGTTGAACCCAGGGCCTTGCACTTGCTGGGCAAGTGCTCCACCACTGAGCTGCACTATCCCCAGCACCCCGTTTTTTAGATTTTTTTTTTTTTTTTTTTTTTTTTTTGAGAGTGGGTCTTACTAAATTGTGCACGCTGCCTCTGGCCTTGAACCTATGATCCTCCTGCCTCAGCCTCCTGAGTTCTCAGCCCTTTTTAGTTTTACTTTCTTTTGTTTGTTTTGTTTTTAAGCCCATGCTGTCCTCCAGCTCACAATCCTCTTGCCTGTACCTCCCAAGTGCTAGGATTACAGGCATGTGCCACCATGCCTGGCTTTTACCTCTGTGTTTCTAAATGACACAGTTTTACTGCAATTCCTTAATGTCCAGTCTTATACCTGTCTCTTGTCTTCCTCATGTGAGAGATGAAGATTTAGCTTTCTAAAATCCCTGCCCTACCCTACCTATTTCACTTGCCTTTTTCTCTCCCAGTATAGTTATTTCACACTTTTAAAATTGACTCAGTATTAAGTATTTTCATGGGAGGCATGTAAATACTATTTTCACATCAGTCACACATACTGATTGTGTTCCTTTAGATTTCTCATAATGATTTCCTTGCTTTCTGTCTTTAAATTTTTCCTTCACCTTTTCTTAGCACCGTTCTCACTTCATCAGATTCTAAAATCTTACCTATCTAGGGCTTATCCATTTTGCTTTACAAAAACAAAACAAAATAGAATCTCACCATTTGTCCCTTTCTGCTTTGTTTCAACCTCTTTACAAAGTAGATGGCATTTCTGTGCTACTTCTAAAAATATTTTCCTCTCTCCTTTCCTTATGTTTGCCTTATATTGAAGGCCTGCAGTGTAGCTACTTTGCTAATTTAGTATGAATTTAGCATCAGCACTGTGGAATTGCTACTTTCTAAAGATTTTAAAAGTATTCTACAAGGTGTGATGAACTATTTTTATAGTTAGAGAAAATTCATCCAATTTTTAGATCTCTTGCCTTGAATTTTACTTCAAGCTTAATTTAGAAAGGACTGAAAATAAAGGAGGCAGAAATAATGATATTCTTACTATTTATTTTATTCTCTTGTTCCTACCCCAGCAATTCCAGAGAGGTAGAGGAAGAAAGATTGAATGACTTGGTCTTGGTAGTCAGAGGCAGGAATCTTTCTCATTGTAGGACATCTTTAGACAATTATGTTGCCCTAGCCAATGGTAACATTTTCATTCTTTTTTCTTTTTTCCTTCATTTCATCCTTCCTTCCTTCCTCTCTCCCTCTCTCCCTCCCTCCCTCCCTCAATTACTCACTTCCTTCCTTCCTTCTTTCTGTTTTCTTTTCTTTTTCTTTCTTTCTTCCTGTACTTGTAGATTGAACCCAAGGCCTCACACATACTTTGCAAGTGCTCACCCATTGGACTGCACCCCAGCCCATTATTTATTTATTTATTCTTATTTTGGGTCAGGGTTTTACATAGTTATGCAGGCTGCCCCTGGCCTCCAACTCACTATCCTCCTGGCTTCCAAGTTGCTAGGATTATAGGCATGCACCACCACACCTGGCTGTGGTAATTTTCTTCTGAAGCTGCCACTCTTCTTTGGAAGGCTCAATTGTTGAAGTCTTTATCCTATTGTAGCCTGATTGTAGCTTTATTGTTCCCATCTGTTTCATAGCTTGTCTATTGATCTTTACTTTGAAGGGTGGTTTTTGTTTATTTGTTACAGATAATTTATCCAATATTGTCTTAACCTTCAGCCTATTATAGTACTGCAACATTTCAAAATGATATATTTGAAAGACTGTATTGTGTTTTCAGACTGTAGATTATATCCAGTTTTATTAAATGGAGTAGAATAGAAAACAACTAGCTAAAGATATTATCCTTAATAAATGTGGAACTTTTGTTTTAGTTGTGTGCGTGTGTGTGTGTGTGTGTGAGTGTGTGTAAGCGCACATGTGCATACAGGTGTAGGTATACCCATTTGTATTGGGTTTTCATGTAAAGTATATTGCCAGTTGTGGTAAGAAAAGTTTGGGAAACACAAGACACAAACTAGCAGTCACCACTTAAATTGTCTTTAAAGGCTATAGATATTTTGAGGCCTAAGGGAAATTATGTATGAGCACAAGTGAGTGTAGCCACAGGCAAATGGAGAGGGTCTCTGATTTTCTTGTATTATAAAGCAGATATAATACATTGTGGAATTTTCAGTTGTTAACCCTCATTTTAACAGGGAAAAAACCCTTTTTTCATCTAGGTCCAATGGACTCTATTTTTTAAAATTTTAATTTAATTTAATTTAATTTTTTTGTTTTACTTGGGAGTTGAACCCAGGGCCTTGAATATACTTTGTGTAAGTGCTCTACCACTGGGCTGCAACCCCCTAGCCCAATTTTTAAAAGATTTTGTGTTTTGAGACAAGGTCTCACTAAGTTACGCAGACTGCCTCTGGCCTCGAACCTATGATCCTCCAGCCTCTGCCTCCCAAATCGCTAGGATTACAGGTATGAGCCATAGTGTCCACCCAACTCTTTATTTTCTTAAAGTAACTTATTTTATAAATATGTGAATAGTGAGAAGCAATTTTATGAGATAGTGCAACAGATTTCAACATAGCACAATCAAATTTTATTCCATATCTTCTTATTCTGGAATGTATTGTTGTTAGTTGTTGTTAGGTGCCGTTGAGTCGGTATCCAACTCATAGCGACCCTCATACGGTTTTCAGTGGCTGACTGTTTCGGGATTGCCTTGGGAGTGGATTGCCAGGCCCTTCTCCCATTTTTGCAGTGCTGGGAATTGAACTCGGGGCCTCAGAGACTGCAGCGCAGCGCTCTACCAACTGAGCCAAATCCCAGCCCTCTGGAATGTATATATACCCTAAAATGACAACACTCTTTGTGACTAGCCACTGATTTGGAGGTCACACATGAACATATGCATCCTGTATCTGTTGAATTCATATTTCAAGTACATCTCTAATAAATTTGAGCTGTTCATTACTTCTGGTTCCTTGTGCATTTCTGTATCATCGAGATGCAGTATGGAGTCAGTATTTCAAGGATATTAATAATAACTTCAAGCTTACTATCTTTTAATCTTTTTGTGTTTACATTGTTAAAATTCAGTGTGTTCAAAAACTTTGATGGCTTTTAGTTTGGTAGAAGAGAGACCACTACCTATTGTTCTTTAATTGTAAAAGATTCCCATTTTCAGGTTTATGAACATCAGAAGAAATTAATCCAGTAATTATTCATTTTTACATTATCTTCTTTATCCTTGAAATCTATGTATACCCACTCACTTATAGCATTTGTTATTTAAAAATGGTATCAAGTACTTTATGGTGTAAAAACAGTATAAAAGATGAGAGAATATTGATACACATTCTTTTGGCAAAATGAACAATCACTGTTCTTCTCCCAAATTATTGTGGAATAAAGTTAATCCTGTTTAATGACTACATAAAACACAGAACTGTGTAGACTATAGAATATATAGGATATAATAATATTTCTGTTTTGTCCTTATTAAAAATATACTTCATTGATTGCAAATGGGCATGAGGGATCTGTTTTTGGGTAAGGAAAAGGTTCTGAAATCAAGTTGTGGTATTGGTTACATAGTACTCTAAATTTACTAAAAATCATTTAATTGTACAGTTAAGAATGCATTAGTAATTCATTGGTTTTTTTTAGTTTGAGCAAATTCATCTGAGATATTATCTGAGATTTTACTTAACATGATTATTTTTATTATCATAGTTATAGTCAAGAGGACTACCCTTTCCTTTATGTTCTTATGGTTTATCTAATAATAGTGAAATGTCTTCATTTGTCATCATTCTTTTTGACATTATGGGCTAAAAACAAAACAAAACAAAACCCAGACTGTTAAATGCGTTCTCTGAAGGTTTAAACAAATCTTCAAAGATAGTGTCCCCAAATTTCTTTTATAATGTCTTAAAAGATGATAAAATAATTTGGGTAATCATTTTCTAATAAAACTGAGAGTTGATAGAATAGTTGTGACTTATTTGACTATTGCCTTATCCTTCAAGTGATTCCATCATTGCTTGATTCTTACTATTTTAGTTTTTTTTAAAGCATTGTAGGGAAGGAAAAGTTACAAAGTGACACCAGGAAGCTTGGGAGGATGATATTGTCTAGGTTATGATTGTACAGGTTCATCAAACCATGTACTTTAAATATGTGCACTTCAAGATACAGGTTTACTGTTATGTCATTTATATATCTATGTAAAGCTGTTTCAAAAGAGAATGAAATCCATTCTATCTTAAATTGTCATATAGTACTGCAAAAAAGATCCATTGAATCTTTTTATTGTTGTAAGAAACATTATGAGGTCTTAGTGATATTGTTTTTACTATAGCTTGAAGTATGTCATACTTTTAATTTTAGTCATTTTCATAGGTATGCAGTGATTATTATTTTTCCCTTTATTTATAAATGTTGTTGGGGTACAGAGTAATAAGACATTGTTGTTTTTGTTGTTAGGTGCTGTCCAGTTGGTGCCCGGCTCATAGCGACTCCATGTACAACAGGCAAAACACTATTGATGGTGCTTCTCCGCTATTCATAGGGTTTTCAATGGCAGATTGATTTTTGAGAGTAGGTTGCCGGGTCCTTCTCCCAAGCCTATAGTATCTAGTGTTCCCAGGCGGTCTCCCATCCTAGTACTAACCAGGCCTGAGACTTCCTAGCTTCTGAGAGCTGACAGGATGCAATGCCACAGTGCTACAGCTGCAGGCAATAAGACATTAGCTATTTCAGTTATGCAGCTATTACATCACTTTCAGTTATATTTTCATAAGCTTACATATTTTCCAGAATGATGTGATTAATATGTAATAAAAATCATATGCAGTCATGGGTTATATTCTCATTGATTTTTTCTCTTCCCCTATTTTTCCTATGTATTTATATAGTTGCATCCATATATTTTGAGATTAGCCTCTCCACCTTTAGTCCCCTACATTATTTCCCCTCCCCTTCCTACCTTTAACAGTCTTCACTCCCCCTCCTATCTCCTAACCCCTTTTTTCTACTCTGCTTATATTTTCCCTTCTTAGATAAGTAAGATTGTTCATTTTTATATATCTATGTATGTATAAGTTTTCTTTATTTTCCCCCTTTAAGTTAGATTTAGTGCCCACATATGAGTGAGAACATACGGTATTTTTCTTTTGGGAACTGAGTTCCTTTCCTTAAGATAATGTCCTCCAGTTCCATTCATTTTACTGCAAATAATGTAATTGCATTCTTCTTTCTTGCTGAGTAATATTCCACTGAGTATAGATAACACAAATTTTTAAGTCTCTTCCTCTGTTAATGGACATCCTGGTTGATTCTATACCCATGCCATTATAAAGAGTGCTGCATTAAATATAGAAGTGCAGGTGTCCCTGTGGTATGATGACTTATCTTCCTTTGGGTATATTCCCAGGAGTGGTGTAGCTGGGTCCTATGGCAGTTCCATTCTTAGTTTTCTAAGGTACCTCCATATTGATTTCCAAAGTGGCTGAATTAAGTTACAGTCCTACCAGCAGTGTAAAAAGGTTCCTTTTTCCTCTCATTTGTTATTCTTTGTTTTTTTAATCATAGCCATTCTTACTGGAGTGAGATGGAATCTCAGTGTTGTTTTGATTTGCATTTCCCTAATGGCTAGGGATATTGAGCATTTTTTCATGTGTTTATTGGTCATTCATGCCTCCTCATGAGAACTGTTCAGTTCCATTGTCCACTTATTTATTGGATTATTTGTTGTCTTGGTATTTGATTTCTTAAGCTCTTTGTATATTCTAGAAATTAGTCCTTGGTCAGATGAATAGGATGCAAAAATTTTCTACCATTCTCTGGGCTCTCCCTTAACTCTGCTGATTGTTTCCTTTGTTGTACAGAAATGTTTTAGTTTCATGTAATCCCATTTGTTGATTCTTGGTGCAGTCTGTGGGTGATTAGAGTCTTGTTAAGGAAATACTTTCCTATGCCTATGTTTTGGAGCATGTTCCTTATCTTTTCTTCTAATAGTTTTAAGGTTTCCAGTTTTATGTTGAGGTCTCTATCCATTTCAAGTTGATTCTTAAGGTTTCTGGTTTTATGTTGAGGTCTCTTATCCATTTCAAGTTGATTTTTGTACAGATTGAGAGATGTGGGTCTAGTTTTAGTTTTCTGCACATGAATATCCAGTTTTCCCAGCACCATTTGTTAAAGAGGCTATCTTTTCTCCATTGACCATCTTAAGCCCCTCTGTCAAAAATCAGGTGGTTTTAGTTGCATATCTCTGGGTCTTTTGTTCTATTCCATTGATCTTCAAGCCTACTTTTGTGCCAGTACTAAGCTGTACTATGACCATGTAGTATAGTTTGAAGTCAGGTATCGTGATACCTCCTGCACTGTTTTTGCAGCTTAGAATTGTTTTGAATATATACCGTCTTTTTGTGTTTCAGTATGAACCTTAGGATTGTTTTTCTATTTCTGGAAAGTCTGACATTGGAATTTTGATAGAGATTGCATAAAATATGTAAATCATTTTTGGTGGTATAGCCATTTTTACAGTATTAAGTTTTTCTATCCACGAACAAAGGTGTCCTTCCATATTCTAGTATCCTCTGTGATTTCTTTCCTTAATGTTTTGAAGTTTTCCTTCTAAAGGTCTTCAGGGTTTTTGGTTAGATTGATTCCTAAATATTTAATTTTTTTTGGTGGGCTATTGTGAATGGCGTTGTTGCCTTGATTTCCTTCTCTTCCTGTTCACTATTGGTATAAAGGAAGGCTACTGATTTGTGAGTGTGAATTTTGCTTCCTGCTACTTTGCTGAGGGAGCTAATTAGCTCTAACTGTATTCTAGTAGAATTTTTGGGGGTCCTCTAGGTAAAGAATCATGTCATCTGCAAATAGGCTAATTTGATCTCTTCTTTCCCTATCTATATTCCTTTAATTTCTTTCTCTTGCCGGATTGCTCTGGTTAGGACTTCAGTCATAGTAGTTCATAAACTAGGAAGACTGTGGACATTCTTGTCTTGTTCCTGAGATTAGAGGGAACGGTTTCAGTTTTTCTTCATTTAATATGATGCTGGCTGTATATTTGTCATAAGTGGCCTTTATGATGTTAAGTTCCTACTATGCCCAATTTCTTCAATTTGTATCATGAAAGGACGTTGTACTTTGTTGGAGACCTCAGCATCAATTGAGATGACCATGTGATTTCTGTCTGCAAGTATCTTGATATGTTGAATTACATTAATTGATTTTCATGTGTTGAACTAGCATTGTCTCTGTGGGGTGAAGCCCACCTAATCATGGTGTATGATCTTTATATATTGCAGAATTTGGTTTGCCACAATTTTATGGAGGATTTTTGCATCAATGTTCATCAGGGAAATTGGTCTATAGTTCTGTTTCTTTGAAGATTCCTTATGCAGCTTTGGTATCAGGGTGATACAGGCTTCAAAGAATGAGTTTGGAAGTGTCCCTTCCTTTTCTATTTTATGAGATAATTTGAGAACAGGTATTAATTCATTCTTGAAGGTTTGATAAAATTTAGCCATTAACCTGTTGGGACATGGACTTTTCTTTAGTGGCAGATTTTCTATTAGTGTCTCTAATTTCATGAATGTATTGAGTCTGTTAAATTTGCTTATGTCCTCTGGGCTTAATTTGGCAATTCATTGGTGTTAAAGAACTTACCCATTTCTTCTGTATTTTCATTTTCTTGAGAGTACAATTTCTCAAAATATTCTCGATGATCTTTTAGATTTTATTGGTATGTGTGATTATGACCCCTTTTTCATCTCTGATTTTTAAAATTTAGGCCTTTTCACTCTTTGTTTTGGTGAGTCTGGCTAAGGGAGTGTCAATTTTATTGGCCTTTTTGAAGAACTAGCTCTTGGTTTCATTAATTATTTCTATTATATTTTTAGTTTCTAATTAGTTAATTTCTGCCTGGACCTTGTTAATTTATTTCTGTGTACCCCTTTTGAGATTGGCTTGTGGTTGGACTTCTAGTGCCTTAAGGTGAGCGAGTGTTTAATTCAGTTGGTAGAGGGCTGCTCTGCACTCTCTGAGGCCCTGGGTTTGATCCCCAGCACCGCAAAATCAGGAAATGGTAGTGACAATCCACTCCTGAAGCAATCCTGAAATAATCAGCCACTTAAAACCCTATAAGGTTTGCTGTGAGTTGGACCCAACTCAATAGTACCTATCAACAGTGCCTTAAGGTATGTCATTAAGTTATTTAATTGGGTATTTCCTAGCTTATTGATGAAGGCACCCATTATGGCTATGAACTTCCCTCTTAAAACTGCCTTTGTTGTATCCCTTAAATTTTTGTAGGAGGTGTTTTCATCCTCATTTGATTGCAGAAACGTTTAAACTTCATCTCTGATTTTTTTCAACGATCCATTGATCATTCAGAAGTATGTTATTTAGTCTACATGTATTTGTAACATTTCTGAAATTTTTCTTGTTTTTGAGTTCTAGTTTTATTCCATGTGATCTGATAAGGTACAGGGAAATGATTTCAATTTTTTTTATTTGTTGAGGCCATTTTTGTGGGCTGAAATATGGTCTATTTTAGAAAAATTTCCATATGGTTCTATGAAGTGTGTATTCCACATCTGATGGGTGGAATATTCTGTACTAAGGTCCAGTTAGTCTATAGTGCTGTTTAAGTCCATCATTTCTCTGCTGATTTTTGGCTTTGATGATGCGTCTCTTGATGAAAGTTGTTGTTGTTGTTGTTAGGTACCGTCAAGTCGGTATCCGACTCATAGCGACCCTCTGTACAACAGGGGAAACACTATTGTCAGTGCTTCTCTGCTGTTCATAGGGTTTTCAATGGCAGATTGATTTTTGGGAGGGGGTTGCCAGGTCCTTCTCCCAAGCCTGCAGCTTCTGGTGTTCCCAGGCGGTCTCCCATCCAGGTACTAACCAGGCCCGACCCTGC